>JARHVA010004004.1:1552500-1665000 GCA_037957365.1 Torreya grandis
TCCTTGTGATTTCACTATTATTTTCATTTTTAAATTGTTCAATGAGTGAATACTTGGACACCCACTCTAACTTAAAAATCATTCACAAATTCCATTTTATTTATTTTATGTATCTAGTATAATTTTACATCCCTAAATTATTTTTGGTGGTATAATTTACTTGACTATCATAAATTACATGTCTAATGTTATTTTTTATATGTTAACATCCTAAAAGTAGTGTTGAATTATAGTCCTCCCAATGATGTAGAATCAAGATCAATTAATTCATCATTTTAAAATAAATGAATTTACTTATCATCATAATTGATAGTTACAGTCATGAAATTATAATTTAACTCATTTTAAGTTTATTTTAAAATGCTATATTCATATCCTGATAATACTGGATATAAATTAGATGACACATATGGTTTCTCAAAAGAATATGAAATTATTCATACATCAAAAGGTTTTCCACTTGTTTGATATCCTGAGGTTTCAAAATTACCTTCAATTTTCCTCTAAGGAAAGATTTTATGTTACTAATATAGCATAATTTTTAGAGAAACATGAAAAATTATAAAATTCATCATGAGCTTATAAAAAAAACATAGGGTTGTATCTGAATCTTAATTTAAAAGGATCATGGTATGCGTATAAAAACATTGAATGCTGATAAAAGTAGCACAAGCTCAAACAAGTAGCATGTGCTCATAAAATCATTTAATGTTTATAAAATATTCACATGATCATAAAATCATCATTGAGTAATAAAAACATTGGAATATTAGGGAAGCATCATAGGTTTATGAAAGGATCACAATATTATAAAAGTGCAAAAGTGATATAAACACATCATTATGATGTAGACACACCATATACATGAAGTTTAACTTCATATTATTTTAGTCATATTGAAACCTTAAAAAATATGGATCTTACCTGATGGCTTCCTAACCAATCCTATTCCCTCCTAATTTATTTTGAAATGATAGATACCCCACCTTGATTTCATCTATTCTATCTAGATTTGAAATCTCATAGTTATGATTTTTAACTCCCATCACACTCCAAGTTACTTCTCATTTGGTCACGTAAGTCCCTACTATGAATGATTCCCATGTTTTGAATGACCTCATATTGATTGGATATTTGGTAGTGGTGGAAGATAATTTATTGAAAAGCACTCCTCATGGACATTTCTAGTGAATCGGTTAGTTTAGATGGTGCTTAAGACAAAGATAGTGGAGAATGATAGATATAGAGGCATCATTACACCTGTTGGACCCTACATGGAGTTTTTAACCCTTTCCCTTCCTAGGAACACTCTAGGTTGGTGCAATTTATGTTGGTTGAGTTGAAAATTAGTGGGGAGGTGTATAAGGTAGCTTATTTCATAGAGGTTGTAAAAAATCATTTGAAACCCTAGAAATGAAATCCCATGAAATCAGCCCTTGATAATCTACTACTCAAACCTAAAAATAATGTCCTTGACTTGGTCCTATTAAAGAGTATTTCCTCAAAAAAGGAGTCATTTTATAGTTTGAAAAATTATGGACCAATCTCCATGATCTAAATGATTATATATAGTTACAATGGAAACCCATTTTGAAAGGTAAAGTGGAACTTTATCCTTTTGTAAAAGGTTTTTACTATTATTTTCCTTCTCTCTTCAAATAAAGAGCTTATTCTTGGGGATTAGTGTACCTAGAATCAACATCAAATGTTTATCAAACATGGGATCCAAAATTAAATTTGTTTATTGATCCTTTATCCTCTAAAACCATTTCAATCTGAATATTTCATATTCCCCTTATTTTTTGGTCTAAACCTTAATTTAACACTATTGATAACTCCATTGGAAAATTCATACAAACTAATTTAGTGACTGATCCATTTTATCATACTAAATTTGACCTAATTTTAATTTTTGTTGACACTACATTTGATATTCCAACGTCCATAGATATAATAGTAGAAGATAAATTATGTAATTAACTACTAGATTATGAGGGAGTGCCTTCAGGTTTTGTAAGTTTTTTATTATTGGTAACTTATCCTCTAAGTGTCCTTCTCTCATAAAAGTAAAAGAAAATTCAACCTGGTGGAATCATTCTTCTTTAAAACTTCTTATTATGTGTGGTCTAAAGTATGATGGCCCATTGAATATAGAAGAAGAGATTAATATAGGGATTTTAGTAGAATATCATGGTGTAATAAGGAAAAATGAGGAAGATAATTTATGGGATTTTATTCCAATACCTATTCATGATGGTAAGACATCAAAATTTTCCTAAAGAAACCAAAATTATGATCATCACATCCTTATGTAAAAGGAAAACTAAAAATAATACTTTGGATAGTGAGGATTTTAACATGAGATTGTACAATTATATTGAGGGTTTAGGGAATTTTATTTGCTCCATAACCTATAAGGATGATAAAGGATGGACCAAAGTTTAGAAAAAGAAGAAAAATAGAAAAGAGGAGATCCAACAGTCCAACAAGTAATTCTACTCAAGAGGAACCTATATAATTCAAGGTGGAGGCATGGATTGAATAATCATAATGATGCAATCCTAAATAAATTAGTTTTATAAATACTTTTTTTTTATTAATTTCTTTTGTCTTTGATCCTTGGTTTGGTGGGTCATTAACTGGTATGTTTTAGTTATTTTTGATAGTTGTTTTAGATGTTATTTTTCTTGTTGTGTTGTCATGCATATTATAGTATATGGATATTTAGGTCTTAGTTATATGTTTCATTTATAGGGTAAGGGTCCCTAGTTTTAAAAATATCCCACCCTTTACCCATAATAAAAATAGATGTATAAACGTCATAGGATAGTAAAAAAATCTTAAGCTTACATAAATAATTAAAGATAATTACTCATTACAGTTATGGAAAAGCATCAATACTTACAAAATAATATATTTATAATAAAATTTGATAAATTTATAATTTATCACAAACATTCATTATATTAGATCGATAGATGTAGTTTTACACTATAAACTACAACACTAGAAGAGTATTGAATTGGATCAATATATTTATTGATTTACATTTGGTAGTGTTTAATTTATTTTTGTCCTTTTATAATCTATCAATCATAAAAAAAAGCCTATCTATAATCTCTCTAAGATTAAAAATAAATTTTTTTCTGAGTGTATATATATTACATTTAAAACATTTGGGCACTAGTAAATTTAGAAAAATATAAAAATATCCCTTAAAATTTTGGCTAATGTGATCCTATGGCCCATAAAATTTATGGTGATCCAGTTTTTTATAAAAATCATTGAACATTGATTTTTTCTTGGTGATTTAATATTTAAAAACAAACCATTAGAATAAGAAATAATTTATATATTTAAGTGGGAAATAGTAAAGTGTATGGGTTTTTTGATGAACTATTCTATGGCTTTACATTATTGACATAGATAATCTTGATTTTTAAAATCCCCAATATTCTTTTGAATCAAAATATTCACCTCCAAAAATTATTCTAGTAATACCAAACACTTGAAAAAATCATAAAAAGGGCACAACTTGAAACTAAATAGAAAACAATGAAAAGGTAAAGGATAAAAATTTACATTCAAAGAAAGACAAGATTGGTTTACTTGCAGAAAAAATTCTTCATTATTTTTCCAGGGATAATTATTGTAACAATCAATGCCTTAAAAAAGGAATTTAAGGTCAATGTATGTATGAGAATATTACTCATGTATTTTTAATCCAAGATCCTATTTTTGATTAAGAAATCTTCTTAAAATCTAAAAATTCAAACTTTCCTTCTCTTGTTCCACATTTACAATCAATGGAGAAATCACTAAAATAAAAGGAAATCACACTTAAATAAAAAAATGGATACCTTATAATATAAAAATAAAAATTAAATCTCCCTAGAAAAAAATATTATAGATTAACTAAAATGATTAAAATTGGATCTTTATCAGATCTAATTTTGGCTGAGTTTCTCAAAGATAAAATCAATTTATAACTTAAAGAGATTAGAAGCATGGCTATAGAATCTTATGTAAAAGACTAATATGATGAAGATCTAAAATGCCTTTGATACAATCCTAAATGCTTCTCAAATCTATAACTTATAAATTGTAGATTCAAACAAGACCCTTATGCACTCATATGATAAAATATAAAACATAAAATACTAGAGAGGAAACTCAATGTGGATTAGAGTAGGCGAGATAGAAAAATCTCACGAACATGAATCTACATGGTAGGAACACTCCTGTCATAAGAAAAATAATATGAAAATCTAAAGTCAGAATGTTAGAGGCTTAAATTCCCTAAAATAATTAAATATTGGAAAACATGATATGTTAGTTTTACAAGAAATAGATACTAGAAAAAATCAATTTGAAATCTCAGTTACAGATATTTGGAAGGACTTAGAATGGATCAACAAAGGATGTGGTAGGATCATGTATAGGACTTGTTATCCTTTAAAAATGAAAGGTTTTTAACTATGAAATTATTTATTCTAAGGGATAATTTATTATTGGTTTTTTCAAATAAATTAAAAATACTAAAATTTTCCTTTTATCCAATGTTTATGTCCCAATGGGAGTTATGGAAAAAATGACTTTGTGTGAGAGAAAGAAACAATACCATGCATGGATTTTTTTTTGGATTGTTGTATGTCCTAACATTATTGGCATATATAGTATTCATTTAAAAATTAATAGTATTTACCTAAATATAAATATTCACCACTAAAAATTTTCTATGGTAACATTAGAGAGATGAAAAAACCTTATGAAATTTCACTTAGAAATATTGTAAAAGGTCAAGACTATAAACTATATAGAAGACAAATAAAATATTATGGGCCCAAAATAGAGTGATAAATTGATTGAATATGTTTCATCCAAAAGGTAGTAGATGGAAAAAAAGGAATTCAAAGAAAGATAGGAGTGGTTCACTTGGAAAAGATAGTCTTCTTTCTTCCTCGATAATTTATTTTACAGTCAATGCCTTAAAATTAAATGTAATCTAAATATATTTATGTGACTATCATTCATGGATTTTCAAACAAAGATCATATTTATAATCAATATATTTTATCGTAATACAATGATTAAAACTTTCCTTATATCTTCCCACTTATACAATCGATGGAGAAATACATCAAAGAAAAGGAAAATTGACTTAAATAAAATGTGAATATCTTATGAAGCAACAAATTATTTAGGCCCGCCCCTCCTAGTTGATTTTTTAAAATATAATTTAGAAAAGAGAAAAATTAGATGAAATTTTATCTAAGGAGGTTCTAAAAAATATAATCAATTTGGAATTTTAATACATTACAAGCATGGCTCTAGACTCCTCTTCAAAAGACTCAAGTGATGAAAAATATAAAAAACATTTGAGTAAATATTAAAGGTTTATAAATGCCAAAAATTATTAAATGTAGCATTCAATATGGAAATTAATAATTCAAGGAATAAAATCCATAAAATAAAAAATTCAAGTGGAAGCTCAAGGTTACTTATAAAATGGTCACTAGAAAACACTCACAGACATGCATCTATGTGGTAGGAGTACTCTTGACACCAAGACATTTTGATAATGTTATGTTAGAATGTTGGATGCCTAAACACCCCTATATTGTTATTAAATCATATATTATTAATATATGAAGATAAATATGATATTTTAGTTTTAAAACAAATAAATATTATGAATTATCAGTTTGAAATATTAGTTAAATGGATTTGGATGAACATACATAATGGATCAATAAATATGCAATAGGATCAACTAGAGTACTAGATATCTTTTAGAACCCAAATGTTTATAAATGAAGAATTATCATTTAGACACGTTATATATTATGAATTCCAAGATATCATTCATAGTAGTATTGGTAATGTGTTTGATGGCTTCTTTTATGTGAGGCTCTAAGAGAAGAGGATGATAGCCCAAGATGAACTATTTTAATTCTGATGTATCTAGCGGAGTCATTGTGTGTTATTCAGATGTTGTGAAAATATATTGATTAGTAATATAAGGTGGTGGTGGTAGTTTTAGACTACTTAATTAATCCTCTAAAATATAAATATTCTAAATATAATGATCAAATACTGTTGTACATTGTATATAAAGAATCTATAAGCTGATGTGAGATCTAGTTATAACTTGTGGATACATTCCACATTCAATAGTTAAGGTCATGTAATTAGTGTCATGGTAGTTAATAGTAGTCTTTGAAGTATACATTAACTCTATAATCACTACATGATATTTGCTCTGAAGTGTGAAGGAATAATTTTTTTAAGATAGATTCTCTATGTTCTAACTTGACATGTTATTACAAATAAATAAATAAGGTTGACTTTAAGTTTGAGTTCCTATTTTATAATAATAATACTAAAATATATATTCAAATCCTCTCTAGACATATCTAGGAGCGTGTAACCACCAAAATAATAAATGGAATATGATAAAAGATTAACAAAATAAAATAAAAAGATAGTCATAAAAGGATAAGCCTTTCACATTAAGTTCACTAAATCTATACATGTATAAACTGACACTGCAATATTGTGCACTTGAAAACCAAAGTTTCAATTGAGATAGATAAAGGGGGATGATATGATGGGTAGATTATTGATGTAGTTGGTTTAGTTGAGGTGTTTTCTGAGGCTAAGATACAAGGGTTAGTTTGTTCGGGACAGCTACTCACACATGAGTTTTGGAAATGGGTAACTTAATGGATGTTCATGTCTATATCAAAATAGTTTGGTTGTGATAAAGTGTTTATTGATAGAATAAAATTGTGGTGTAATAATATCTAAATAATATATCAAATTTATAATCATAATTCTTGGTTTATATTCTTTTTATCTAAATGGGTTGATGTAAGATTGTATTACTCTATGTATTTTATTTTATTTATAAATAATTAGTTGGGAAACATTTAAGGTTGAATTAGATTAGATAAAATTGGATTAGACAATATTCTAATTCAACTATAATATTGGGGAGTCAAGTGTATACAAATTAAAAGTACAATACAAGGTCAAGCAAGAAAAATGTGATAAGACACATCTGAAGAGTGATTTCCAAAACACATAAAATGATGGTGAAAACATAAATATATAGAAATGGTAGTTACATAACTTACATAGTGGTTTCAAAAATTATAGACTCATTTTTAAAACTTTCATGGTATTTATGTAAACCACCATAGTGGTTTCACAATCCTCATGGTAGTTTTACTATGCCACCTAGAAATACTGAGTTTAGAAGAGTTAAGCTCAATTTTTGTAATTTTTACACTTGGATTCGGAATGGGGAAATGCAATTAAAGGTAGATACCATATCTGAACATATTATTATATATGTAGTTCCTTGCATCATCATCACACATTATGAAATTACGAACTTTTGCTACATAGAGGTCCATAAAAAGTGTTTCTATAGAATGAAAATTTAAGTAAATATCCATCTACACTAATTGAGGAAAACTATATTATTTATACATATTATTGTTATGATGTTATTAGGATAAGTGTTTGAGCAAGAATATATAATGCTTAAGGAAGTTATATACAAATATGAGATAACTATCAATAAAAATGTAAAGCCATAAAAATGTTAGTTTTTTTGTTAATATAGTCCCTCTATTAAAGGATTGAGTAATATATATTATTACATTTTAATATCACATCCTTTTGAGCCATTATTAGAGAATGCCTCTATTTTTATTAAGATGAACTATGGGAACTTGGAAACATATGATTGACATAATTCAAAAGCAACTTGTAACATCAAAAATTAAGTGGATATCCTTCATAGGTCAAGCTCAAATAGTATAATATATCCTCCAAGAAATTTATACTTAGTTCTAGTTTCTAAGGATGTAATAAGGATATTATATGGAATAATGAAAATAAAAAACAATTTATAATGAAGTGGGATATAATAAATAAAAATACAAGTTTTGTTTCCTCATATAAAAATTGATCACCAAAATAATGGGTGGCTTTGGTTTGACTAGATTGAGAGGATGAATAAAGATTTAGGTTCTAAACTATTATGAAGAATCTATTCATGAAGGTATTTACTATGGAACAAATTTTATAGCTGAAAAATCAATTTTAATAAGTGCTCCTCAGGTTGTTGAATCTAATTTAGATCCTTAGATGATTGACAATTTATAATTTTATAATGTCTTGTCAAAATTATGTTCTCCCGTTGCTCAGATGGAAGGTATGGAATGAGGATAACATCATATTTTGGTAATAATATTTTATTATATCTAAAGTATTGGTTTATTTTCAAGGTCTAGGATCCCACATGGACTATATATAAAATATTGAGGACAACAAGGTTGAAAAACATTAGAAGGATTCCCTTAACGGAATGCTTTAAATTTTTTGTAGTTGCCAATTTTATTAAACTAAAATTAAATTCATATTTAAAGAATGAATTAGAAATGATCATGATTCCTTATTCACATATAGATAATTCCTTAATTTTATAGGAATAAAATGCAATCTTAGATAAAATATTATTGTCTCTACAAGGTGAGTTCTATATAGTCCGAGGATTCCAACAATATTATTATTACTAGACAAGGTCTAAGCATTTGAAGATTAGTTATTGGACATTACCCACCCGAAAGTTAATGTATTTTTATTTGAAAATGTCAGCTAGTTATTATACTATTATAGGTATACATGAGTTACAATGCATAAAGTAAACTTGATTAATCAAATACTAGAACTAGATGAATAGAGCCATAAACTCATATTTTGAATGTATGCATTTTACACTAAATAATTTTCTCAAGTAAATTATATGGTCTAGGAAAATTCTAGGAGTAAATATAAATTTCAAAATCATTATTTTCACAACTAAGATTACACATTTCTATTTTCATTTTTTAACTTAAATCTTCTATTATATTTTACTCTAAATAAGCCTTTTTATTCTGTAAATAAATTGGGATGATGATCTATTTATATATTATACTTTTTACCATATTATATATATTTTGTGGAAAATTAATAAATTATAATTTATTTTTACAATGTGAACCTTTCAAGAATACTAGATGTGCATACATAAATATATTGTAAGTATTCCATATAAATGAAGAAAAAATTAAAGAGTCATATTTTAGGATATGAAATTAATGACAAAGATAAGTGGTCCTACATTTATTTTTAAATAATCAAATTCAAATAAAATAAAATATGAAATATAATTAATATTAATAAAATATTTGTTAATAACATGAATATTTTTTCAATTACCATGTAAATTAATGAAGTATTTTCCAACGTTCCTATAAACCTTTTAAGTACTATAAATGGGCAAATTTTCAAATCTGATTTGCATTTTTTTGGGTAAGTTTTTGGATTATAGGCCCCTACAAGATTAAAATAGAGAAAAAAAAAATAGCCTAGATTAAAAATGTAGACCCTAAAGGCATAGGACCCTCAACATAACTAAATTCATAGCCATCAGATTATATAAACATTATATATTCCTAGATTTTCTAAATGTTAACCTTTTTTATCTAATAAAGAGAAACATACATATTCAAAAGTATTCAACTATACCCTAGCCAAAAAACAACACACTAAAAATATCCAAATTTCCATCTAGCCAAGTCATATCATCCCCACTGCTTCTATCACAAAAAACTTCACTGTCTAGTATGGAAAGTCAATACCAATCCTCTCTCACCTTTTGGATTTTCCAACTTTAGTTTAGATGACACCTACTCCACCACCTTCACCATCTGCTCATCTTTTCTAAAGGTCATATATGATATAAATCCTGCCAATGCCTTCCTTCTCTGATGATTCACTACCACATTCCTATTAATGCCTTTCAATTAAAGATAATTTGGAGGAGGAAAACATCCATGCACAATGCCTTGGATTAAAGCCTTCAATACCTTAATCTTATTTGGCTCCCTAATAACCATATGCCACTTGGATAGTTGAGGAAAGGGACATTAAAAAAAATCCATCTGAGGGAGGACCACTCACTGATATTCCTCCACAACCTTCTCACTAGAGCATAGTTTATCCAATTTATCCATAAAATTTAACATAAAAACATAATTTTACTCTAAATCCATAAAAAAAGAAAATTAATACAACCCAAAACATCTTTCCTTAAAAAGGGGATATCTACAAAAGGAGATGCCTTGACCTTATCAATTTCATCCTACAATATTCCTTGATTGTTGGCCATACATAGAAGGAGATGAGTTATTTCACTTGAGATTTATCTTAAATCTCCATCAAAAAATTACTATCAAACAAAGATACCATATCTGAATTGACATTAACCCTTATGCTCACTACCAATAATTCTCCCCTAATATGTTTTACACAACCTATACCATCTCTTATATTTGGACCCAAAAAACATTTCGCATTTGGGTCTTTGACACCTTACTTTCAAAACGCATGTCACTAGTATCCCATTCTCTAAGTCATAATAGCCAAATAAGGGTTTGTACTAGCTCAAAATCCATAACCAATCCTACCAAAATTATCTTTAAATCTCTCATTTCACAAAAATAAAGCAATGGATGTTATTTAAAATCCATCCATCAAAGGATCCACATAAGAAAAGATATCCATGAAATATTACAACACTTAATCATAAATTATTTCATCATTTTCTTCACCTCTTCCTCCTCTCACACTCCATGAATATACCATGTACGATAGATCCATTAATTCAATCTTAATATGATCGTGCCATCGATCTTTGTAATTATCAATTATTACCTTCCCCACTTGATCTATGCCCATGTTATCCAAATAATTGGACATATTATTTTCCTTAAAGTAATTTAAAAAATACTAACCTCTAAATTTACTTGACATCATCCATGCTTAGGCAAAAATATTCTCTAAGTGCCAAGCAGTAGCCATTTACTTATTGAGAGAAAGAATCAACACTTGGGAATCTCTTTTAATTTCCAAATATTCCACCACATAATTGAGAGCTAAGGTTATACCCACAACCCCTACTTGAGCTTAATATTCATTTTTGGTCCCATTCATCAATTTATAGGTTGTCACCATAACTAAAGACTGACTATAGTCTTTAATCACACAACCAACTCCATAATATCGCAAAGTAGATCAACAAGCCCCTTCAAATTTGAGTTTATACCAACCTAAGCATGGGGGTATCTAAACATCAAAAGCTCAATTATTAATTTTTAATTCAACTACCTATATGAAATTAGAAATGCATTGTGTCTATAAATCAATCCTAGATTGAAGAAGATAGAGCATACCTTCACTTTCAATTTGGAATACATTTATTAAGTGGGAGCATGACCAATATGGGGATCCACTAACCCTGATTAAGGGTTGACTTGTCATAATACACCATGATATGAAGGGTTCCAAATCCTATAGTCTAACATAATCATGCAAAAATCCTAAAAGATTCCTAGGTTTAATATTCACCTATTTTAATAAACAAAAAATTAAATCTAATATAGTGCACACCAAAGCTTGTGGCACAACATGAGGGGTTAGTAAAGCAATCAAAACATGTATATGAGAATCTAAATTAAGCTAAGTATGAGTAATACCCTAATACATGGAATATGAAGAGTAATATTAATGGAACCAACACTTCTGCTACTTTTATCTACTAAAGAGAGGAAAATAAAATTAGAATATACTTACCTAAATATGAACTCATTGAGACTCAATCTCTCCCTTGGCCAAAGGGGCTTCGTAAGAGGTTGTTCTAGTTTGTAAAGATGACT
The DNA here is from genome assembly GCA_037957365.1 of Torreya grandis. Taxonomy (NCBI): domain Eukaryota; kingdom Viridiplantae; phylum Streptophyta; class Pinopsida; order Cupressales; family Taxaceae; genus Torreya; species Torreya grandis. The sequence goes on from JARHVA010004004.1 coordinate 1,564,275, forward strand.
AAGAAATGTCAAAGTATCCAAAACTTATATATAAGACTATATTCTCCAAGTATAAAATCTAAGCTAAGACTCCTCAAGTTAAATGGTGGTAGGGAAGATTATGAAGAAGCATGAGTGAATAATAAATCTTGATTGCCTATTGAAATAATGATAAAAAGGTCTTGTATTTATATTTAGATCTTGCCCTAAATACTCCCAAAAATATTGGCTATATAGGGTCAACCCAGTCGACCTTGTATATTTTTAGGGACAATTCATTAGGTTTGAGTTAGTTCAACCGAAGGGCTAAAAAAATCAAAAAGTGAAAAATACCCCTAGACTGTATAGGGTTGACCTAGCTGACCTAGTACAAATGACTATCTAATGGAATTAAGGCAAAAAAAGGAGGATAAAGCATGAAAAAATATTGGAGTGTGAAAGGGAGGAGTAATAGCTTAGGGAATGGTTTTAAGATCTAGTTAGATTGGTGATAATGTGGCAATAAGGGACAATAATCCTATGAATCACCAAAGTTCTACCCACCCATTTCCCAGTACACCCCTTAAATCATGTACTTAGAGAGATTGAGTCTCAATGAGTTACTACAAGATGTAAAGAATAAATAAAATTTGAAACATTATGTGTATACATATCCCCCTCTCAAAGATCAACACATGTCACTGAGGTACAATAGGGGATGGTGCTTCAAGAAAAAAAAGGACACATAATGTTGATGCTAAACAAATTGTAGTATTTTAAAGAAAAATAACTAAAAGAAAATGACTGAAAAGTAAAAGTGATACATAACTTGACTCACATTTATTTTAGGATAATTTTCTACTTTGTTGTTATTTTTGATTATGTAGGGTGTGAATACTACTTTTGACAAACCCAAGAATACAAAACTAAAGAATAAAAGCAAATAAATGGAAGAAAAGGCAAGATAGCTAGTGCTATGAAGACAATACATGCTTAGGAAATTTTGCAAGCTGGGGTGATAGATGCTATATTGGACCAAATTACCAGGCCAAAAAACAAGATTAAATTGAGTAACCAAAAATCTAAGGCTATTAAAGACCAAAAAACTCAAACAAGCTATCTTTAAGTAAGAAAGGCAAAATCAGGAAGTCAAACTAAGGATACATGTCAAATAAGATGGTAATAAAATAAATAAATGGTAAAAGACCAAAAAAATGTTAAAACAACATTTTTGAGTGATCAGCAACAATCAACATCTCACTCAATAATGGAAAGAGGTGCATAAAAAATGGAAAACAACATTGTCAAGTGAGAAGTAACAAGCCAACCCCACTCAAAAATTGAAAATAGGTACACACTCAAGTGTCCATAATATCATGAAAGTTCAATAGTGAAAAATGGTAAAAGGAAAGTAAATTAAGTCTATAAATTTAAATCATGGTGTAAATAAAGAGGAATCCATAGTTACTCAAATATGTTGTTTCATTCTAAGGATAGATTAAAATTGAAACAAAGTAATGCTAGCATGTTTTTAAGAGGTGAAGAATAAGGAATTGAAGAAGGGAAAACAATTTGGAATCATAATTTGTATGTCAATATGGGAAATGAAATGGGTGGAGGGGATAATGAAGGAAAAAAAAGGTAGAGGAACTCTTTATCAAATTCAAGACACTCAAATTAGGTGTGTCAAAAATATAGGACTTTCGACCTTAGGGACTATAAAGAATTTATCTTAGCCACACAAGTTTTAGGTCAATAAATAAAGTATATATATCATCCCATGAAGGCTATATATATGTAAATTAAAATGGACCTACCTCCCACAACATTTTACCCATTCCTCAAGACCTGTTATAGAGTTGTTGGTCTAATGCAAAGATCGGGTACTTACATGAGAAAGTAGGTAGTACCATAGAGTTTTTTGAATTCCCCTATTCCAATATACTAGCGTACCACAACCCAAAGGACCTTGGATATATGTGAGTTTAGCTATGGAGTTTGAGACTAAATTACAAATAAGAGATGTGCTTATAATCACATATTTTGGTGTGATGCTGAGTTTTGAGATTTATATTTCAACTTTTAGATATTAGTTCCTTTTGTTTTAAATGATTTGGATTTTAAATTTCTTAATGGATTTTTTGATTTTTCCTCTATACAGATATGGAAGACCAAACATGGGTGCTAAAGATGAATTTTATTTTAATACTTGGGATAAGGTGTCTAAGAGAGAGAACTTCAAAGATCATGGGGTTTAAGAGTCTCATAAATCTAGATGAAATATAAGTGCTATCATGACTTCGACCTTGTTTTATCCAATATGGAGGTAAAGAGAGGGGAAATAGTGGACACATTAAATTTTTTGAAGTGTTTCATATTTTAAAAAATGTGACAAAGTGTAAAAAGGGATACAATGGAAGTAAAATGTGATTCCTTATCATGACAATGAGGGAAATGGAGGAAAACATGTTAACAAAAATTGCTGTACAAATTTCATCTAGCAAAAGAAGCAAAAAAAAAGGTTGATAGCAAGGATCAATAACATGAAAAGGTGGTAATTTTATGAGGAGGGTCAGGTCATATCCATAGTCTGACATTGCAACTTCATAAAATAAGGAGAATATAAAGCAAAGAGATGATAGTTTTGTGAGGGATTTTGGGTCTTATCCGTGGTCTTATAAAGCAACTTACAAAATAAAAACTCAAGGGGTGCCAAAATAAAATAGGTAAGCAAAAAGTGTGAGAAAAATTAAGATGGTGGTTTTGTGAGGAATGTTGGGTCCTATTAGTGGTCATACGAATCAACTCACAAAATAAAAACCCAAGGGGTGCCAAAAGAGAAAATGAAAGAAGAAAAGAAGACTATGGTACATCAAAAAAGAAAAAGACCAAAAGGGAGGACTAAAGGTTTGTGAAAAGAGGAAAATTTTTGTAGAGGGAGTGTCCTGTGCTTAAGTAACCTATAAAAAGTGTTAGATATATGTAGATAGAAATCATAATAACAAGAAGGAAATGTTTAGGCAAAGTAATTTTTAAGGAATTAAACATTGGTGGGCTTTTTGAAAATATGTCCTTCATTGGTTTGAAGGTAATAGGTTCTTTTAATAATAATGTCTTTCACTAAATATGGGCCCCACCATTTTTGAGCATATTTAACTTATTTATCATGATTTTAGTGTAATTTAAGGATAAGATCACCAACATTAAAAGTGCAGATTTTAATACATTTTTTATGTTGTTTGCCAATGCAAGCCTTGTATTGGAGGTTATGTTGTAAATTAGAAAGATAGTGTTTATCAATAAGATAAAGGGAATGAAGGTGAGATTCATGTAATTATTCATTGAGAATAATACCATGAAGAGATATACAAAGAGAAGGAAGGACTGACTTAGAACCATAGACTTGAGAAAATGGTGTTTCCCCAGTGGCAATGCATATGCTATCTGATAGGCCCAAAATGTAGGGTAAAGATGAAGATGCCAATCCATACATGTTTCACAAATTATATTTTGAATAATTTTATTGAGAATTTTATTAGTGGCTTCGGCTTGGCCATTTCATTGTGGATGATAAAGTTTGGAAAATTTGTGATTGATATTGATTTTATTTTAAAGCTATTTAACATGTTTATTTTTTAATTTACCAACATTGTCTAAAATGATGGTATGGGAAATAAAAAGTATCAAATGATTTTATTAAGAATAAATTTATAAATGGTAGGACTAGTGACAATAATAAGGAACATGGCTTCAACCCACTTATTAAAATATTTGTTAGCAGTGATGATAAATAAATGTCCATCGTGGGATCAATGAAGTTTACCAATGAGATCAAATCCTCATTTGGAAAATGGCCAAGGAGATTCGATAGTTTAAATTTTGACTAGAGGTGAATGACTTATATCATAATGAAGTTGATAAGAAGTACACTTTTTAGCATATTCAATTTCATCATTTTTGAGATTAGGTCAAAAGCAACCCATACATAGGCATTTACATGTTTATCGTGTCTTGTATAGTGACCACAATAAATTTCCTATATGCTTATTCAAGAAGAGGAGGGACCTCATCTTGCATAAAACAATAGAGCAAGGTAACTTTAGTGTTGTGATAATAAAGGATTTTATGTCAAATACATATTTGAAAGCCTTTTTATGAATTTGTGTCTTTTCATGTGAATCTAAATTAGGAAGATAAGTTTGTGTTCTAAAAATTGAATGATATCTTAGTAAAATGGGCTTTGGTGAATGGTAACAACCTTGATATGGTAAATAAGAGAATCTAGTGGTTGAGTTGAAGATGGGGATTTTTTTATTTGTATAATAAAAGAAGGATTAGAAAGAACTTGATGAGGATGAAAGAGAGATGTTGATCAGGAAACAAAATCAACAATGGAGTTTTGATCTCTAGGAATAGGCTCACTCGCGAAAGAGATAGAATCCTTAGCAAGAGTGGTTGTCATTTGATGATAGGTAATAAGGTTCTCACTTTTACATTGATAGTCATCATTAACTTGATAGAAAATAAGGTGAGAATAACCTAAATCATGAAGGTATTGAATATCTAAATCAAGATTAGCTCTCATGCCTAAGATAAGAGATTTGTATTCAGCCAAATTATTGGTGACATCAAAGGTGAAGCACAAAGATAAAGGAATGATCTTGCCAATAGAACTCACAAGAATGAAACCTACCCTAGCTCCTTGAATGCATTTAACACCATCAAAGTGAATCATCCAAGTACTCTAATGTAATTCAACATTAATTTTAGGGAGCTCCTTGATAACTAGTTCATGTTTAGTAGTACCAAAGAGAGTGGATGATTCATCAAGTTGTTTGGATTCAAGATTGACAATAAAGTTATGAAAGTAATCTTTGAGAGAGATAGCTTGATTAAGACATTTAATGTAAAGGATATTATCATATGGAAGATCATCTTGAACGGAAGAAGTGGTTGGAATGGGAGCTGTGGAAAGTTGATCATCTATGACTTGCCCTTTAAAAAAATATTGAGTAATGAAGCAGAGATTAAATTCCATGAGTATGACCATCCATTTGAGAATTATATCTCTAGGAAGAAAGGCTTTGGAAAAGAAATGATGAAGTGGGTTAGAATGAATGATGACATAACTTATCTGGTAAAGTATGTAATGATGAAGCTCTTTATCTGTGAAATAGATAGCAAGGCAATCAAATTTGAATTTGGTATAACATGTTTCATAATCAATAAGGCTTAGACTAATGTATTAGATAACATACTCTCTTCCTGTATCATCACGTTGGGCAAGCATTGACCCAAATAAAATAGGTGTGGAAAAAATATATAGAATCAAGGTCTGTCATTCGAAGGAGGACAAAGCTTAGGTGGGTGAAGCAAAGACTATTTCATGCTATTAAAGGCTTTTTGACGTGGATCTGCCCAATCTAAAGTAGCACCTTTCTTGAGAAGGGAATTTATAGAGTGTATGCAATAAGTCATTTTAAGGACAAATCATATAAATTACCCAGGTTTGCCTAAATATGTATGAATGTTGGGAATAGATCTAGGAATACACATGTTTCCTATGGCATTAATCTTGGTAGGGTCAACATTGATGTCATGAAAAGAGACTAAAAATCCTAACAGTTTTCCAGATGTGACTCTAAAGACACATTTGTAAGGATTAAGTCTAACTTTACATTTATGGAGATGGTCAAAGATGATACCAAGATCAAAAATATGATTTTTATGATGTTTGGATTTAAAAATGAGATCATCCACATAGGTTTCAAAATTTTTATGAATGAGATCATGAAAGATGTGAGTCACTACTCGTTCATAAGTGGATATGGCATTTTTTAGGATAAAGGGCATTTTCATAGAGAAATAAGTACCCCATTTCTTGGTAAAAATTGTCTTACATTGTCCTCAAGACCAATATGAATCTAATTGTACCACAAGAAGCCATCCATAAGAGATAAAATTTTGTAACTAGTCATATAATCAATAATGGCATTTATTGAAGGTAAAGGGAAATTGTCTTTGGGTCAAGCAAGATTAGTATTGTAGAAATCAATACAAATGTGAATGATCATAGTGAATTTATTATGAATGGGAATAATTTTAGAAACCTATTCAAAATTATCCACTGGTTTGATAAATTTAGCATCAAGTAATTTGATGATTTCCTTATGACATAAAGTTGAAACATTAGGTAAAAATTTTCTTTATTTTTGATGCACATGCTTGGCATCAAAATACATAATTATTTTATACACCATAATGCTAGGTTGAATGCCAGGCATGTCCTCATAGAATGAAGTAAAAGCTTGATGATATTTATTAAACAATAAGCTAAAATTAACATGTTTAATATGTGAGAGCTCACGAGAGATAGTAATTTGTCAAGGAAAAGATGGTGTACCATATTCAATGCAAGTGGTTTCTTTGATAAGAATGGCATTAACATGTTGAAATTTATATGGTACATTAGGTAATGCATGAAATGGATTATTTTGGGATCAATTCTGGCAATGAATTTGTTGAAGTAAGGGGTTTTAGTTTTAAAATTCCCAAGTTTATGATGCTACCAAGGAAGTTAAGGTTCTTAGGCATATAGTAACTCAACACCAACTTCATCACTATGAAAGGTAGGAAGAAGACCATAATACTTGATATCTAATTCAAGATCTAAAATATGATTTCCATGGTGATTACACTTAGAAAGTATCAGATGAACATTGATTTCCTTGGAATCAAGTGTAATTTTGAGAGTAGAAGTAGATAGAGTAGAAGAGATTGGTGTGTTGGTGGATTTGGTGATGGGAGAAGGATCATATATAATGTTTCAATCCAAAGGTAGTAAAAGAGGTGTAGGAAATTTAGGAGATTTGAAAAGCATAATTTGTTCCACCACCCAAGGAGTAGTGATAAGAGGAGAATTGACAAGAGGCCAATGACCCTCATGATATAAGGTATGATGCACAAAAATGTCATGAACATCTTAATTAAAATTATGAATTTGGGATAAGGTTTTTTGATAATACTATACATCCAAGTCTCTAGATTGATCTTGGGCCATGATATAGTTATCATCATATGTTGGAAAAATTATACATGCTTAAGAATTCAGAGGAGTTTCAGAGAGTGAAATATTGATATTACTGAATGTATGAGGAAACATGATGAGAGGATATTTAAATAATTTGGCCACTACAAAATCATTGGAAGTGAAGGCATCTTCTAGTAGAGAAGGCTTTTGAGCATTGCATGGAGGGGAAAAATTAGTAATCTCATCCATGAAAGGAACAATATGGTCTCTTGTTAAAAGAGAAAAAGGAATCCATTACAAGATATAGAGAGGTAACTTGGTAGTATTTAAAGTATGTTTCAAATATTTTTTCTCATCATCATCAAAATTTTCAAGAGCAACTTGTAAATCAGGATTCATGTTGATGAACTCGAGTAAAAGAGTACTATTGATTTTAGGAATGACAGGAATATGATATTGTGATTTAGGATTGGGAATTTTAATGTTCCATGGGTTGGGATCAACTTCAAGCTTATATTTTTTTCCATTATGTAATAATTTAATACATTTACTACCATAAGAAGCAATGGCCCTCATTCAATAGGTTCATGGATGACCAAGGAGTATCTTATAAGATAATGGAAAATCAAGGACCATAAGCTTGGTTCAAACTATTTTAGGTCCAATGGTTAATGAAATCCAAATTCAACCAAGTGGATTGTTATGAGTCTTATCAAAACCATGACAAGTAAGACAAGTTTGCTTGAGATGATCCTTGTTATAGCCAATTTGTTATATAAGCCATAAAGATGTCACATTAATACCAACTATAAATTTTAAGATAAGAGTGGTATTAATGTCTAATTTGATAAATAATGGTTGATCATCAACACAAAAAATAATCTCTTCATTGATCATGTCTTCTTTAAGGAATTCAATAGAGGGGTTAGAAGGACACATAGTTTCAATGGTATTTATGTTGGTAGGTTGAGATTCGATAGAAGATGGTTATTCATCTATGGAAGAAGGATCTTAAATTTATTGAAGTTGTTGCATAATGAATTTATGATGATAGGGTGAAGTATGAACCAACTCCATAAGTGAAATCTTATAAGGCATATAGTTACGTTCTTCAACAAATTTCAAATGAGATTTAGAAGAACCAACATGAGGTTTAGGAGGGAGATTATATTATGGAGGAATAGATATGGTTAGAGGATCATAAGGAGGAAGTTGTTATTCAAGTGATTTTGAATCAAGATTTGTGGTGGTGGTGGTATCTTGAAGTGATTTTTATTCTAAATATGGATTTATAGGCTTGGTAGTAGGATCTTTATGAGTTAGTTTATAATGATAGTTTACCTTAGTAGTGTTGACATAATGAGAATTTTGAAAGTATTGGTCATAATCGACATTAATGGCATAAAAATCCTTATAATTTGGCTGATTATTTGAAGAGTATTTTTGGTTGTTAGATGTAGAATATTTATAAGTTTATCATTTTTGAGAGGTAAAAGTGTAGTCTTGATGATGAAGATTGATCATAGATTCATCGTTGAACGAATCACCAAGCACATAAGAGACAACAAATTTAGTGAGCCCTCTATAATACTGATGAGAATGCCCAATGTTCGCATGGAACCAAAAAAATAGATTGGGATCATACCACTTAGGAGGATCATTGGCATAAATGAAAGGTTTTGAGGGTGGTAAAAATTGTTTCATTTGTAGAATCAAAAGAGGTCTATGATAAGGTAAAGCCACACTAGTTTTGGAAAATCCTAGTTTGGTTTGTAGAGTATTACTAGTGATAACATTATATGTTTGGAAAGATAATTTAAGGAGTTTAGGATTAGGTTTGAATTTCTTGATGAGAAAGTCTTGGCATTTATCTTGATCTAGAGATTTATTTAATCTTTGGGGAGTGGGATTCAAATCTATGATGAAGAGTTTGAATAAGTTATCAATAGTAATGTTATGGTCAGATTTATGTTCCAATGATTTTCATCTTTTGATAAAGTCATGATATGTTTTATTTAGAGATTGCTTAGCATTGATGAAGAGGCTAAGACAATTTTATAGAAGATCATTGTGTTGAAACTCTTTAACTAAATGATTAACCAAATCTTCAAGTTTCCAAATATAATGTTGGAGTAGTTGATTATACCATTCTAATACATCCCTGGTAAAACTTTTGACTAAGAGTTTAATTACAAAAAATGTATTAGATTGGATCCATTCTTTATAAAAGTTGTCAAAGGATTTGATAAATGAGTCAAGGTCTTTAGTCCCATCATATTTGATAGTTGGAGATATATTACCAATATCAATAGATATAATGAAGGGGGATAAAATCTCACTTTAAATGTTTTGAAGCATTGTGTTATTGATTATGGGTTGAGGAATAACACTGATTGAGGCATCCATAAGAGGTGAAGGAATGACATTGGGATTAGCTTGATGATGCATAGTTGGAAGTTGATTAGCCACATTGATTAGATGTTGAAGTTACATCATTTGATGGTTGTTAGAATTTTTCATAATGTTCTTTTGTTGGATGACCTAGGCTAAAAGTTGAGTTGTATCAGGAGGTGGGTTGATGTTGGTAGGAGCATTCCCCAAGTTGGTCTTAGGGGGAGGATTATTATAAGATGGGTTATTAGTGGTGTTGTTGAATAAACTTATGTCAACCACTCCCACATTAGTTTGAATATTTTGAAGATGAGGATTATCTTGGTAAGTAAATAAAGGATCAAATTCATCAACTTCATCTTGAGGTGCTATTTACACCATGTTATAGTTCATAGATGAAGGATGAGGAGAGGTGCCCCAAGAGTGATGATGATCTTGGGAGGAAAAGAGAGTGAGAAATTAACATCCCATATAGTATCTAAATGGATTCAAGCTATATCATAAAATTCTCATAGGAGAGTTCATTTTGACTGAAGAGAGATGAAAATAATGTAAAATTGTAAAAATAAGGAACTAGATTGATGAACAGAGAAATAAAAAAAATACAAGGATAATTGGGTTGACCTATCATAGGAAAGATATTCAAAAAACTGTATAGGGTCAACTAGGTTGATCCATTACAAAGAACAAAGATTGGAAAAGGAAAAATTAGGGTCTGCAAACCATATAGGGTTGACTAGGTCAATCTAGTATAGTGCACAAAGGCTAGAAAAAGGTACAAGGTTGATTGGGTTGACCTAATATAGTAGATACGTAAAATGAGAATGTTAATAACAAGTTATGAACTGAAACAAGAATTGTTTTTATCTAATCTAGTAAAGTAATAACTAAAAATAAATAGTCAATTAGATCAATGATAACCAATCCAATTGATGTACATAATATAAAACCTTGCACTAACGCTAGATAATTTATGTTTTTGTACACATAATTGAGCGAAGATTAATCAATCAACTTAAAAATTAAAGAGCTAACTAATTGGTCAACCTAAAAAGTTTATTATATTATTAATAAATGATTTTAAATGTGATGGGAAGTTGGTAGTAAAGCAAAGAACTAGATATAAATCTAAGGATAGTTTCAGGTAGTTTGGGTTGGAAAGGACTGTAGTGGAAATGATATAGGCCTAGTATTAGGATCTATCCCCTCACTTCATATACCGTAGTGATAAGGGTGTTAGGTTCTTAACTAGAATATACCATTAAATAGGATTTATACTTGACCAGACTATCAAGTAGGCTTCCCCCTTGGTGATAAAATCCAAGTAGGTTGGCCTTGGGTAGACAAATTTTAATATGTTTGTTTAGATTTTATGATCTGGCTATGTGTGCATAAAATAGAACTAGTGAAACTAAAAGGTTAACTAAAAACCTTCTAATTATTCTATGTGAACTATTCTAAGCATAAAAGCAACAAGAAAATAAAGTGTGAATTAATTACTAGCATATAAGTTTAATTCTAACATGAAATAAGGTATGGTGTTGATACTATATGCAAAAAATACATAACAAAGTTGATAGATTTGAACCTGTACTGAAGAATCAAGTTCTAAAAATGAATAGGGTCATCCAAGGTTGACCTAGTTATTCAAACATCACATATAACACAAAATAAGGTCAATAGGGTTGATCCAATTAATTGTGTAGGGGCAATTTTGAATATTACAAATTGTGAAAGGAAATATAGAAAATAAAAATACAAAGAGATAGAAAGGAACCTTGGTGGATAAGAGATGTTAAGAATGAATATTTCTAGTCAAAATATTTGGAATATGTTTGAAAATTCTACTAACTAGGTAGATTGGGTCAATCAAGCTTTGTTGAATTTTGTTGCTGAGTGCCTAGAATATACATGGTCGACTGGATCCACCTAATAGCTGAATCTAGATGCCTAAAAGTGTACAGGGTCAACTAGGTCAACCTAGTAGTCTGGATTGGAAGTCTGCAAGTATAGAAACCTATACTAGGTCATCTAAGTTGATCTAGTCATCTATTCGTGAAGACTTACACAAAGAGATTAGAATTGGGTTGACAGAGTTGATTTAGTATGATAAATATATGATAAAAATAATGCTAAAAAGAATGAAATAAAGTGAAATAAATCCTATAAGGTTTAGTTTCACATTATGTTCACCAGAATGTAATATGAAGTTGAAGTCAAAGTGAAGATAATGCTAGTAATAAAGGAAATAAAAATGGAAATGTGAAGATAATCCAACTAGTGGTGGGATAGGATTCACATTGGGTTCACTAGAATGTATGTAATACAAAATGTATAATGTATATAAATTGATCTTGGTTTGGAGAAGATAGAGCATACTTACATTTATGATTGGGAATACATTTGTTAATTGGGAGCATGACCAATATGGGGATCCATTAAACCCGACTAAGGGATCAATTATGATAATATACCATGCTAGGAAGGGTTCCAAAGCCTAAAATCTAACACAATCATGAAAGAAACCTAAAAGAGTCATAGATTTAATGTTCACCTATTCTAATAAACAAGAAAGTAAATCTAATCTAGTAAACACCAAAGATTGTGGCACAACATGAGGGGTTAGCAAAAAAATCAAAACATGTATAGGAGAATCTCAATTAATGTAAGTATGAGTAAGACCCTAATACATGGAATATGAAGAGTAATATTATTTGAGCTAACACTTATGCTACTTCTATCTAGAAAAAAGAGGAGGACAAAGTTAGAATATACTTACTTGAATGTTAACCCGTCGAGACTCAATATCTCCCTTGGCCAAAGGGGATTCATAAGAGGTTGTTGTGGTTTTTAAGGATCAATATAAAAGGACAAAACATCCAAGACTTATCCAAAAGACTAGATTCTCCAAGTAGAAACCCTAACCTAAGGCTCCTCAAGTAGAACGGTGGAAGAGAATATTGTGAAGAAGTGGGAGAGAATAATAACTCTTGATTGCCTATTGAAAATATTGATGAAATGATCTTGTATTTATAGGTGTATCTTTCCCTAAATCCTCCTAGACACATCAGTTATACAAGTTTGACACAATTGACCTTGTATGTTTTCAAGGATATTTCACTAGGTCTGAGCTAGGTCAGATGAAGGGTCAACGAACCCAAAAAGTGAAAAATTACCCTAGAATGTATAGGGTGGACCCAATCAACCTAGTATATCCAAAATTCCTAAAGGTAATTAAGGCAAGAAAAGGAGGATAAAGCATCTTAAAAGACTTGAGGATTGTGCAAGGGAAGAGTAATAGCTTAAGAAATAGTTTTAAGAGCTGGTTGGATTGACAATAATGTGGAAATAAAGAACAACAATCTTAAAAATCACCAAATTTATTCTCACCCCTTTCTCGATGCACCCCTTAAGGTATGCACATAGAGAGATTGAGTCTCGACAAGTTCTTGCAAGATGTACAGAATCAATATTTGATAAAAATTGAAAATATTATGTGTATATACTACGATCAACCCTTTAATAGGTGAATAAAATTTATATTTTATTATATTATTTAAACATTAAAATATAAGTAATTTATTGTGGCTTCATAACATGAAATAATTTAGAAACATTCAGTTCGATGTTAATGCATGTGGGTTGTAAAAAATAAAATTTAATATTGCAAAAAGAAAATCTCAAACATTTTTTTTATAGAACTCCATTTAATGAGGTTAGTTTTCATACATTTTTGTGTATGCTTATTACATAATCAGTAAATAAAACCATACTTTTTTCAACATTATCCATGATTTATAAGAAGTTCTATGTGTTCTTTATGTTTACAATTTACTAAGTACATCAATGTCGAATGTTGTATAAGAAATTATTAATCAGTTTATGTTATTATAAATATTTTTTTATTTATTGATGGAAAATATAGTTTTTAAATTGAATTATGATAAAATAAATTTTTATCAAAATCTATAAATAGGTTCCAATACTCTACAACGTCTGTAACAAGTTATGATTGACTATTACACTATTATTATTCATACAAGTTGAATAACTCTATTTTGAATAAAATCATTTAATTGTAAAATTATCTTATTATTTTGGATCTTATAAAAGTATAATATATAGTTTAATTACATTATCAATTAGATATATTTAATTTTCCTGTGCCCCCTATAAAATCAATGTTTAAAATGGTTAAGTTTAAATTTTATAAATTTTACACTTAAATTAGGTCTAGTGAAAGGAAAAGAAAGAAAATAAGGAAGAAGACTAAATATCATCATATTATTATTGATGGAGGTCCTTTCATTGTCATCAAATTTCATGAAATATTGGATCATGTAAAATTTAGATGTATACAAGTTCATAAAAGGTGTGGTTACGAAAGGAAAATTGAAGCAAATATCCTTGTGTACTAATTTGTGAAACATATCCTATTATAATTCATTGATTATATGATGTTTTTGAGAGAACCCTTTGATTAAGAAGAAAAAACTCTTAAGGAAATTATGGATAGATATGAGATAGTTGTCTATCAAAAAACAAGTCCATCCAAATATCATTTTTAATTATTAAATGTAAATTTTCTACAAAAGACATGAAATATACATATTATAGGATTTGAAGAGGGCTCCCCTTTGAGCCATTTTGTAGGAATGACTTTTTTTAAGGAAGAAGAACTATGGAATCATCCCAACCTATGATTGGCATAATTCAAAAGAAGCTCATAAAATGGAAAGCCATGTGGCTATCCTTGTCAAGTTGAGTTCATTTAGTATAATCTACTATCCAACCTATGACTACTTATTTAATTTTTGTCTTCAAGTCTCTAGGAAAGGTATTACATTGAATAATCAAACTAAAAAACAAATTCTTATGGAGTGGGGCATATTAAAGAGAAATATGCTTTTTGTTTCATAGGATTATGGTTTGTTTACCTAACTAATGGGGAACTTTTGTTTAAGGTGGCTTGCCAAGAGGAATGGATTTTTAGGTTCTAAATTATTATGAAGAATCTATTCAAGAAGCTCTAAGGTATGGAGTCAAATTATATAGTACAAACCTTTGGATTCAAAATTGGTGTTTAAGTTAAATCAAATTTAGCTCCTTACATCATCGACTATTTATAATTTTATAAATTGATGTCAAAAACATGTTCTCCCTTTGCTCAAATGGAAGGTAGGAAATTAAGAGAACATCCTTTTTTGGTAGGATGCTTGCATTAGATAAAATTATTTGGTTGATTTTGAAGGTATGAGATCCCTCATGCACCATTTAGTAAATCTTTAGGGAAACATTGTTTTAGAATATTGAGAGGATTACCTTAGGGAAAATTTATGAGAATTTTAGATTGGAAAATTGTGTTGAACCAATAGGAAACTCAAGTTTTGGCATTGAACTAGAAAACATCTATATTGATTCTTCACAAACATATGATTCCTTAATGTAGAAGAGCTCAAATGCATTCTCAAATAAAAAATAATGGCCTCTATAAGGTATACTGCTACATCATCCAATGTTTCTAGCAAATTTATTATTGTTAGACAAGATCTAACTATTAGAATACTAATTAGTAGACATTAGCCGCCCAAATGTTACAACAAGATTCTAGTCTAGTTTCTTGGACAACATAATTTAGATATTAAATTATTGTAGTTATACATGAGTTACAACATGTGAAGTGCATATAATGAATAAAACACTGGGAATAGATGAGTATACTAAAATTTTTATATTTTTATATTATGTATTTTATCAGATGTGAATTTTCCACTCTAGATACTTTCTTCAAGTGAATTTTAAGGTTTGAGAAATTTTATGGGATTACATATAAATTTAATGATTATTATAATCAAAATTATGATTATATATTTTTAATTTTAATTTTTTTTAATTTATTAGTCTCAAAGAAATATGTAAATGAATCTTTTTTCTCCAATTTTTTTAAATTAAATTATGCCTTCTCAACCAATCAAAATTAATTATTTTTATGTATTTAAAATTTTGATATATTATAAAAATGTACTTATAAATTTCTTTAAAAAACTATTAAAAATCATTTAAATACATTTTGATTGGTATAACGTATAAATATGTTATTAACCTATGTCAATCACTGACATCATCAACATTAAATATGAGTGCTAAGAATATCTTTAAAAAAAAAAAAAAGGTGGTCTTATGGTTATTGTAATAGATACTCCCATTTTATTTTTCTGTCTAGTAATAAGGTTTTGCATCTAAAAACATTACATTATTTCAAGACAATTTCCAATTTTTAAAGTTATCTTTTCTTTGTAATAATCGTTAATATTTTGATTTCGGAAAACTTGATCCAGTGACAACATTCAACGTTTGATTTTGTGGGGTCTCCACTTTGATTTATACCAGCTTTACAATGAATGACAAAATTACAAATACCCAGTGATTCGAGGTTAAAGTATCTTCCATCTCACATTTTTACCTGGGTACGTAAAAAAATTTACGCCTTTCCTTGCCTAAATTTAGAGATTTTATGTGGGTAGAGAATATGTACAAAGAATTAATTTAATCAACTTGTTTAACAGGCATGAAGTAGTTGGGATTATGACAAAAATGGGATTTGAAGGAAAAAAAATTGGCATGCGTGCTTGTGTGGGTACGTGTTATATGGTTAGAAGCTTCTATAATTATAATAGCTGTGGAAAAGGGCTTGAAGAATTCTATGACAAAGTCATATGGAATAACCCATATATATTTTAGAATGTTTGTATCGCAGAGAGCGTAAGTGATATTAATTTTGTTTACAAAGTCTAAGAGTTCTAAGAAGAAAATATTTATAATGTAAGTTGTTTTTACATGGGTGTTGTATTTTTAACAATTTTTCTTCTCAGAAGAAAATATATTTTTGTTATTATAAATTTATTTTTTTTAATAGTAATTTTTTTAATTTTATTTTTGAATCTGTTTCTATATATATATCATTGCATTTTCTTTGAATTATTTGACAAGATTTTTCATTTAGTATAGTTATTTCCAACATTACAATTAGATTTATTTGGTGGAACCCAACATCAAAACTTGGCAAAAAATTACATTATTTTTTTTTTCAAATTTTTTCAAACCAACATCAAGATTTAGGAAAAGACTCCATAAAATTATTAATTTTCAAAAATTTTCACAAAACAATTGATTTTTTAGTTTTACAAAAAATTAAATTGAAATGTATTATCTTAAAGTACACACTAGTCAAAAGAAGTAATAAATTATTTAATATAAATCAATTACTTACCTAAAATTAAATTATCAATAATTTTTAAGTATTTAAAGTTTCAAACTTGGTTTAGAGAGTCCACATATATATTGTGAAATAAACCAAAATCATGATATCAAAAAGATTAATAAGTGAATTACTTTTGATACCTGTTATATTTAAATACTAATAAGAGATTTTTATGAATATTGATTCAATTAAAATGTAATTTAAGAAAGTATTTTCGAACTTACTTATTAGTTTGAAAGTACTTGCTTAAGTTTGAAAAATTATTTATTATTAATTAAATATATTACTTTACATGTTACATATTTTTATATTAAAATATTTTGAGGCATTCAGGTGATTGAAATCATTTTTTCAACAAAAATAATCAAAAGATAGCAATCAATGTAAGATTAAGGATAGAGTAGACATTACTATTAAAATTGAATTACTTTAAATATAAAGTTTAAGGGTGTCATTTTTTACTGCTTCAATAGCTATAAATAAAATGTATGATTTTGACTCTTTCCATAGGAATCAAATATTTATTCAATAAAATCTTGGGGATGTTTTTTTTAAAAATAAATGTATGAGACTTTTACACAGTTTTAAACCAATTTCAATTGTATTTTACCTAAAAAAAATTGGCACAAAATGTGTTTAAGATATATACAATATAAATACTTAATTAAATACAATATAATTTTATAATATAAAACCTTTCAATAAAAATATAATGGAAATAAATAAATCTCTTTTAACTAATCCACATTTTACAGAAATAGCATAAACAATTTTTAGACATAATATTAATAATAAAAATAAATAGTCTTACATTTAAGTTTTTATAATTGCATTAACAAAATAAATCATAAAATAGAATGAATATTCAGAAAATATTTTTAAACAACGTTTATGCTGTTTGAATTAGAACGTAACTTAATGAAGTATTTTCCAACTTGGATATAAAGATTTTAAGTACTGTGAATGGGTAATTTTTCGAATCTAACTTATACTGTTATAGATTAGTGAAACATTTTCCATCGTCTGGTTGTTCCCTGTAGTACCACGTGCATTAAAATATAATTAATTTATTGGGCCATTGGAACATGAAATAATATTGAAATGTTTAAGTCATTGGCAATGCACATGAGTTCAAAAACTAGAAAAATAAATTTTCTGAATCATCATTTTAATAGGTAAGTTTTGATAAATTTTACTGTATGTCTATCATATAACAAATGAAGTAATCTATATTTTTCTCAGCATTATCATTTATTTATTGTAATTACATGATATTAATGTTTAAGATTTAATAAGTATATAAATTTCAAATGTCGTAAAAATAATAAAAATAATAAAAATTAAATTTCTTATTTTCATTTATCTAATAAATTTTGGAAGATATAATTTTAAACCGATTTTTAATAAAATATTTTAAAAAATGTGAATATGTTCCACTACTCTACAACATATGTAACAAGATTCGATTAATTCTTATATTAGTATAGAATACAAGTTGAATACCTCCATTTTAAAATAAACATTTTAAATATAAAAATATTATCTTATTAGATTTTATAAAAATATAATGAATAACATAATTAAATAAATAATCAGATTTATATATAATTTAATATATTTAATTATATAATATAAATTATATATTCAATTAAATTAAATAATAAATTATTTGATATAAATCAATTGCTTACCTAAATTTAAATTATAAATAATTTTTTTATATTTAAAATTTCAAACTTGGTTTATAGAGTCTATATCTGTATTGTGAAATAAACCAAAATCATAATATGAAATAGATTAATAAGTGAATTAACTTTGACATATGTTATATATGTGCTTAAATAAGTTGTTATAGGTGAAACACTTTAACTGTGGATTTTATTTTTTTTGGTTTTTGGCAATTGATATAGAGGAAATAGGGTTTTCTTGAGCTTGATATGAAAGAAAGTATGGCATAAGTCATCTAGTATTTTAGTTTGATATGAAAATAAAATATTGTATAAATCATTTACTACTTCAAACTATTTTAATCTTGTTAACATTATTTCAATTATAATGCATATTAGTGTTAATAGATTTTTTATTTTTTCTAATTATGTAAGTAATTAGTTAAATATATTCCTTTACATGTTATATATTTCATTATTATAATATTTTTTGAAGCATACATTTATGAAATCATTTTTTAAAGAAACATAAGTAAAAAGTCAATAATCAACATAAAATTAGAGATAGAATAGGCATTATTATTAAGGTTAAATTTTTTTAATTATAATTAAATTTAAAAGTGTCATAATTTTCACTGTTTCAATAATTATAAATAAAGCATATGATTGTGCCTCCTTCCATACAAACCATGCAAGGAATTTATTCTATAGTTGTTCAATAAAACTTTGTTGTATAAAATATATAATTATACCTTTTTCCATACAGACCATGTAAAAAATCTATTTTATAATTGTTCAATATAACTTTCCAAATGATTTATTTATAAATACATGAAACTTTTAAATAACTCAAAATTAATTTCAATTTTATTCTACCCAAAACAAAACATAATACGTAAAACCTTTAATATACATACAATAAAACAACAATGCAGCTAAATAAATCTCTTATAAGTAATCCGTATAAACGAAGAAAAAATTACCATAAGAAATTATATGAATGTGAGATAAAGGCTCCTACATTTATTTTTTTATAATCTCATTAACAAAATAAAACATAAAATAGAATGAATATTCACGAAATATTTTTAAACACCGTTTATATTGTTTGAATTAGAATGTAACTTAATGAAGTATTTTCCAAGTTGCCTATAAACATTTTAGGTACTGTGAATGGGTAATTTTTCGAATCTAATTTATATTTTTATAGATTATTAAAATATTTTCCATCGGCTGTTTGTTGCCTGTAGTACCAAATGCGTTAAAATATAAATAATTTATTGTGCTATTGGAACTTGATTTTTTATTTTATTTTTTAAAACATTTGCGTCAATGCCAATGCACATGAGTTGGAAAAAAAAAAAAAAATGCTGGATCATCATTTTTAGGTAAGTTTTCATACATTTTACTATATGTTATAGTATAATAAAAAAATAAATCTATATTTTTTTGAACATTATTTTTTATTTATTATAACTATATATTTATGGTATAGTAAGTATATCAATTTTAAATATTGTAAAAAAGATTAAATATATTTTAAATTTTAAAATTTTATTTATATATAAGTGGTGGCAAATATAAATTTTAAATTGATTTGTGATAAAATATTTTATTATTAAAACATGTGAATAAATTAGAACATGTGAATAGGTTACACAACTCTACAACATATGTAACAAGTTATGATTCACTCTTAGGTTATTATAGAGTATAAGTTGAATACTTCTATTTATAATTACAATTTTCTAGTATAAAAATATTTTATTGAATTTCTAGAAGTATAATAAATAAGGGTCATGTAACAACTAGTAGCTATCTTTGTAATTATTTGTGATTGAATATGTAATTGTATCTTATAATATAATCAGGTTATAGTACTTGCATTTGGAGCCTTGAGATTATGTCATGTGGTACAATATGTGAACTTGATGAATTGATGATAGTTGAATAGTCATAAGTCCTTGGAACCTTGAGATTTGGGCCATATAGAATGCCCTAAGAAACCCAGGAGATCGACGCTTGATGAATAGACTAAAATAATTAGAGCTCCAAGATCATACCTTTTGACATGATCTAGGAATCCAATGGATTGACGACAACATAATAGCCTACAATGCCTAGAGCCCAGAGACCATGCCATGTGGGAAGATCTGAGAACCCAAGGGATAGACCATACTTCAGTATCCCATAACCCTCGGAGCCCTAAGATTGTGCCACATGTCATAATTTGTGAACCAAAGGATGGACCATACTAATCAAATGTTTTATATGAACTAAGAACCGATTGCCAAATGATTCAATGTTATGAAGTAATGAAGCCTTCGACAAAGATTTAAAACCCATGTAATCAGGAGTCCTCCTTATTGTTGTACCAATTCCAGTCGTGTCCTCGTTTAGGAGCTTTTAGGCATGCTAAAATCAACAACATTGGGCATGAATTTCTTATCCAAGAGAATGTTTTGAGGCTTTATGTCTAACTGCACAATGGGCTCCCTACATTACTCATAGAGATAGACTAGGCCTTGGGCAGTTGCTATGGCAAAATTGTAACATTGTTCCCGTCATAGAAAGTTATTACCGAATTCATTTTAATATGGGCTTCTTTGGCTTCCTATTCTGGGTGGGAAAATCCATTTATCCAGAGAAATATTTATAAAAATCCCATATACCAATAGCTTTTGCTTACAATCTGCATAAACTCCTCTGAGTCTGACAAGGTTCACATGAATTATGATGCCTATGGTTGCAACTTCAGCTTTCAAAATTACTTATATCCTTGCCTTAGTCCATCTATTTTTTTAACTGCCGCTCTACTATTATCTTTAAGAACACCTTCATAAACTGATCCAAATCTTCTTGTTCCAAGATTTTTGGTGACATTATCAGTGGCTTCCCTAAGTTCATGATATGTGAATCTTGGGGGAATTCTTGGAAGAGTTTTCAGGAATGCTTCCTCTTCCATTTCTTCTGGGTCAATCTCCTCTTCGCTTATGTCATTCTTATTGACTTTGCTCTTCCACGTGCACAGATCGGTTACAATGATCATGAGGCACAAAAACAGAGCCAGTGCAGTTGAGCCTATTGTTATCCTACTATAATGCCAACATTCAAATAACTCAAGGATAAAGTTTAGTTTCGTGGCATGTTATTAAGAACCTGGATATAAGCTATGTTTATTTGGTTTGATTTAGATTTCATGGTTTTCAAGGGGTCTGTTACGAGGTAACACGAAGCAGATAGATTGTGAAATATGGGCGTCATAGAAGAGCAGTTGGATGTTTACTCTATCTTATAGCACTCCATGATGGACACATTCTTCAAAGGCTGGAAGAACTCATTCAGGCAGTAATCTACTTCAACAGGCAAAAAATGATAACTCACAGAAGTTTGGATGCAATCCAGTTAACGTGTCCTAAAAGAAAAATTCAGTAACATGGATTTTAATATACTCCTATTTAAGTGCTTTACGTCCATACTAAGCTTGTAGCAGTTGGAGAATATGCTACGGATGTTAATTATGGAGCACAGCTAAATTTTCTAGATCTTCATGGTTGTCTAGATTTTTAAAATGCTATAGTTCAATCTTGGTTGGGTGATTCTTAGGGAAAGAATATGCATTCGTTCAGGATGTTACAAAATTCAGATGACCAAAGGATAATACCTAATTGGAGAAGGAATCATGCTAGCCTTGCAAATGATAAAATCACACTAGCTTTGCTTGTATACCCACTACCCAACAAAAGGGTTTAATACTTACCCTGAGCTATAGGGTGAAGAAGAGGTAGTGCTACAATTACCATTTAATCCCTAAGCCTCACCAACTTCAATTATATATTTTTTAAAAATCGATATGCTTAATTTTAGGTGTACTTTTAGACCAAATTAAAGAACAAAAAATAAGAAAAATCTGGTTCACCTGATCAGCTATAACATCCTTTGCTGACATCCTAGTTCAAAATTTGATCAAATTTATCATGGGTTCCGAAGCCTGTATAGATACACTAGCCATCCACACATATGTCATAAGGTCCGCATGCCTTTGGAAGAACACACTTGTTAGATTGATCTATCCTGAAGTCTGGACTCCACACTGAAGATTGGTTATTTGTGCCTAATGCTTGATGGAGCCTGTATGACCTATGTTTACTATAGTTGTCCAACCTTATGAACCTGTATTAGGTCTCACCAAGATCAAGTGCCAAATGCAACATAATGGTTCCAACTGAGTAATATGTAGACAAATTGCCAATAGATCCATTGAATGAATCTTGCAGTTCTGTTCCTGTATACAAGGACTTCAAATTGTGAGAAGATAAATTATAGAAAGATGGCCTTGGAATGCCTTCATAATCCAATATAGCCAGCCACAAAGACCAAAACGTATCTTCCAACATACTTTTTATAACAAGACCATCCCACCATGCTCCATGACCAACATATAGAACCCTTCGCTAGAGTTTATTGTGGAGACATTGGATACCAATGTATAGCCTATCTTTAGCACCTGCCCATGTAAGACGGTATATGTGGGATGGTTCCAACTCTGCCATATAACACTAGAAATTGATACAAGTGAAGAATTTGTATTATTATATATTCACAAATTACCTGACATTTGGATTGCATGGCCTTGTTTCGGGACTTATCAGTGTTGATATTCTAGGCCACTGTACCATTTGAGTCCTCCAATACCACATCTCTGTTAGAAACTGAAGTCAACTGGAGTTAATTTCTCCAAAACTACCAGTTCCACCTCCTTCTCATGCACAGCAGTTAACAAACAGTTAGTTCAAACAGTTAGAGAAGCAGTTTAGTTTCACTTTGCATGCAGTCTATTTTCAGTTTGATTTGCCAAGAAAATCTATTTAAAGATCTCTTGGGCGCAGCTTTGTAATTGCAAGATCAAGAAGATCGGCAAAATCAAGAAAATTAATAAAATTCTTGTTTTCCAGAATTACTGTAACAATCTCAGTCTCTCTGTTTTTATTTTCTGTTCTTTATGCTCTGTTTTGCTGTCAATCTCCACTACTCTAGAGAATCAATACTGCACCTTTTGCAATAGTCTTCTGCCTGTTTGTAGTCCAAATCTCAGTTGCAATAGATGAGGATGTGAAATTCGCACCCAAAACAATGGAGAGAATAATCTGACCAGAAAAATTAACAATGATAAATCCAAAACCAAATCTGTAATCCTCACTCATAATGGCATTCCCCTCGCCATCTGTGACCACCCTGAAGGGACCCTACTCTGTATTATAGCTTGGGAGCTAAATTTATTGACGACCGTCCAATTGGAAGGCAAAACATAGAAACTTGCTTCGAATAGACTGATCAAACATGCAAAAACCAAACTGCACCAAATTCCCAGAATTTTCATGGTCATACACTTCACAAACAATCGATAATTCATGAATACTTGCAGCCTTTAGAACTTTTGTACTGGACTGTTATTGGTAGGTGAAAATGCAAAGAAATTTGATTTTTACTGTGAGACAAGATGAACCCACATTTATCCACCATCCATTCTTATAGTCCCCTTTGCTATAACAAAAGAAAAAAGATAAAAGGGAAGGAAAAACAAGTATTTACTTGTATCTAAATTAATGGAATAAACACATCAATTATACTCTACTAATTTACAGAATCCAAAACATACAGGTGAGTTTTTTAATACGCGAAAGTGAAATAAATTCGAGATCATTTTGACTATTTCAAATACATTTGTCAGGTAATGATGAAAATAAAAAAATAAACAATAGCCCCACATCAGCACAGATGCCAATACGTACGAACCACACATGTAGTAAATTGTAATAATGCAGTCTAAGATAAATTATCTTTTTAAATAAATAATGTTAGTATTGTTATTTTTAAAATTATTGAATTTGGTTAAATAATATTATTTAATATTCAGAGTTTAAATTTTAGAATTGGTAAAGTTGTATGTCTTATCAAAACAATTTATTGGTTGAGAGAGAAAAATTAATTGATCATGTGAAAATGATGGTAACCCAGGTATTAATAATATAGTTGTATAAATAATCAGATTTATATATAATTTAATGTATTTAATTGTATAAGTCTATTTTTTTCATAACTATCATTCATAAAATCATATTAATCATATAATAAACCTGAGGTTATTATAAATATTTATATATTTTTATTATATCATTATTAGATAAATCTATTTTAATTATTCATTATTTTCCAAACTAATACATAAGAATATTTTAAAAATTAAAAATTGAATACAAAGTTGTAATACAAAATAAAATATATTATAATAAAATTAAAAAGTTACATAAATCTAATTGAACTTGTTAGTTTTAATCCTTACTATTTTTATAAACTTTTACATGCAAATTCATATGGGCCTAATATTTGTCCCTTATCTTTTATGATCTTAAATAAAGCCCACGGTTGACTTGAAATTCAAGCTATGCCCAGTTATCAAGATATTAAATTTATATAAATCTAAAAATACTGATAAATAAAATAAAATACAATTTTTGCCATCTAGACGGTTGATTTTAACCAAAAAAAAAAACATTGAAATGGTAGTTAAGTAATTCATGTGATTTACATAAACATATAGATATTTGATATTTTAATTTAAAACATGAACACAAAAAAGGATACTAGATCAAAAGTTATGGCCTCCACATGGTATGTTCTTGCATCATCCAAAGTTTCCAATGATCTTTTTTTACTACAAAAAGTCTAACCATTTGAAGACTAGCAACTTGACATTAGCTACCCAAACCTTGATATAGGATACAAAATCAATTCTATTTTATAATTTAAGTTAGATATCAAACTATTGAAGGTATACATGAGTTACAATGTAAAAAGTTAAGAACTTCATCCCCTTTCTAGAGATGATTGTCCACTTTTTGGCCCAAGTAATTTTTTAGAAGTGTATTTTTTGTTTTTTTAAAATTCTACCTTCAAAACTAATTGGTAATCCTCTTCCCTTTTATTTATTCTATGTATTATTAATTCATATCGAATAATTTTTTTTAATCTATTTACATATCTTGGAGTCATTTAGTCTTATGCATTAAATTATGAAATTCATCCTCAAGTGTTTATATATGATCTACAAGAATAAATTTATCTATCATCATTTTTTCCATCTTACTCCAAGTCTTTATATTTTCTTTACCTCTTCTTTATCTCACTTTCGGTAGGTGAAAACACCAAATCAATGCACGATCCATCAATATTTTCTACGTAAATTTTAATATATTTTATTATTTCATAATTATCCATTAAAAAATAAAATACATACTATTTAATTAGTCTACAAACTCCTCTATTTTTAAACACCTCCATGCTCTGGAAATTCCACCTAGATTCCTTGATTCCATAAACGTAAGACCCTAACCATCATTTATTTAGTTGTGTGTGGTTATTTTTCCCATTATTATTTAATATAATAAACATTCTCTATTTATTCCTTTGTGTCATATCCATCTTGTCTTTGTGTTTGACATGTGAGAATTATGATCAATGCTTCTAGTTGCCTCTACAGGTATTGTATAGTTCTTTTCATTTGTGTAATTCTTACTTATCCTCTTGTCACATTTCTTCCATATTATTAAATATAAAAAATTATATCAAAATATTATTTTAAAATGAAATATAGATTCACAAAGATGTCACCTCCAACAATTAAACACATTATAATACTAGGTGATGAAACTAGACAATAACAAAGCAAAAATACAATATGTAGAATTTTCTAAAAATTTACTGAGAAGTAATATTTTTTTATTATTCATGATTGAAATAAAATAATTATATTAGATTATTTATATAAGTATTAACTCAAAATCAGAGTTGACATGAAATAATTTAAAAAACTAAATGAGGCAAAAACTTGTTAGAGTTAATTGACCCTATTATTTTAGTGAATGCTATTTTTTATAACTTTTAAATGAAATATCTATGGGAATAAAAATATCCAATTATTATATGCACAAAAAATTCATAGTAATTAATTTAAACTTAGGTCTTGTCCAATTTCAAATATATATAGTCTAAAACTCCAAAATTCCACAAAAAACTACTAAAATACAATTTTAGACTCTTAGATGGTCACGTATGGCCTTTAAAATATATGAAAATCATCCCTAAATAGATAGATAAGGTTATGTTTGCATTATCCTCTCCTATATAAATTATTTAAGAAAGAGAGATGAAATGATTTCCTAAATCAAAAGTTATGGCCTCCACAAAATAGGTGTCCACATCGTTATCATTGGGTAGAAAACAAATCAACTCCTTTAAGTTGACATGATTATATTAATTCCATTTATTATTGTCAGTATTATAAAAATCTCATTCTTAAACCCAATGTCCTTGTTATTTATTCTTTATCTTATGATCACTATTTTTTCAATCCTAAACCTATGTCATATTTCCTCTATTCTTATTTGGTACCTATTAATTCAAATAAAATTATCCAACTCAGCCATTTTATCATATTATCTACAAAATGGACATAAATATGAAATATTAAATACAAGATAAATATAAAACTTATGTGGTAAACTCACCTCATAAGCATTATCATTGATTTATTCATAATTGTGCATATACCTCTTATTATTATTTTTTTGAAACCCTTGGCTACTATAATTACTTTACATATCATATTCCTACTGTTAGTGTGGAGTTAGCATTAGGGAGAGATTCTCCTTACTCTCTTATGTCTAGCCTTTGGTGATGAGCTGATGTGTCTTCTTGTTCACATGATACTAGATGTAAGGGATCACAAAGAGAAGAAGAAGTCAAATGTAGAAGCAATAACAAATCAAACAAAAAATCTTCCCTACATTCTTATGTTTAAAGAGGGAAATATTTTCCTATTTACCAGTTCTGTCAGTGATAGTTATCTCTATATGAAATCAATAAAGTTAGTGTTTTATAAGTCTAGAAATATGTATATTTTACCCTTTAATAATAATTATTAGGTCACCTTTTTTTTTACTATGAAATTTTGATCTATGGATTTCATTATTTATCTCCACACATTTATCCTATTTTCCCTTTCTTTATTTTCTAAAAATTGAAATTCATATGTTGTGTAATCAAAATAACTAGCTAGTCCCCTATAAAATAAATGTTAGTGAAGTCATAGTTACATATATTTATCTATTACATTAGATAATTTGCATTCATTATATTATGATGTATACTTAATAATTTCTCATAACAACATATGAAAAGAAAATATAATTACATATAAATCATTAGATGTCTATCCATATAGAGTTCATGAACTAAAAAACAAAACATGAAAGTTAATGTCACATCATATGAATGAGAAGTCATTGAGAGATAATTCATAACACCTCTATAAAGATTGTAATAACTATCGAGTTTGTAGAAAAAGTATGTCTAATTCAAGATCATTTTTAAAGGGAAAATGTACCTCGTGGCATCTACAAAAAGAGTCAACATATAAAATGGAATAACAATAAAATTTGTATCATATCTCAGTAGCCTCTCCTCCTCTTTTGCAAGAGTAACATTGAAAAATAATGTTAGGTATTCTCACTATGGAGACATCTCCTGAAAGATCCTCCATCATAAGCTACTTCACCCTCTCTGATCTAAAATCCAACATGATGAATCCTATTGGTACCTGCATCTGAATCAATCCTGTCTCTCCTATGCATGGAGGCTTTGTCACCTCCACCCACCATAATATCAATTAGGGCATCTAACTTCCTCGATTTATATAATAGTATATTTTTATCCATTATCAACATCGCATAAACATGGTAAACTAGGCTGAAGACACATTTTTTATGAAAAATCCCTATATGGATTCTAGGGTCGACCAAAATTTGGTCTTTAGTTAGACTAGTGCTCAGTACCCCATGTGTTACTACTAGATGATTTGGATGGGTAATCAATACCCCAATAATAATTGGGTGCCATACTAACCATCCTAGTATCACTACTCTCAACTTTTGTATGCCCCTATACACAACCCCAAGAATGGGAAGGTTACCTATATATGGCATACCAAACTATTGGGTTACCTTATCCATAGGGTGAACCTCAATATACATAAGTATGTCTAAAATTTGAGTAAGCCTAAAGGCTAATACAACATAGAATTCATCATTATCCCATTTACCAACCATGTCCTAATAGGGTAGAGAAATCAACTCAATTTCTATTAGAGTCACCACTACTCTAGGTAAAGTACAAAATAGAAAAACACCTATCCATCTAGTGACCTAGATATCTTAGAGCAATTTGATGAGAACTCCCATATAGTAACAGACAATATACTCATAAATCCAACCCATTACAACCATTATGTGGCTAATTGAGAGGCCCCCTAGATAGGCTACATGGTAAAGATCCATGTACGCCCAATCCAATAACTCCTAGATCATAGAGTAATGGGACCCTCTTTCCTTAATATGCCAAATAATCAGTGCCTAAATAAATAATAATCTATCAATAATATTGTATCACACTAGTCTAGATCAAAAGATACCGATAATATATTTAGTCATAATGGATATATGTGATCCCTATACTTAGGAAATCTTCATGATATGATTCACATCAACATCAGTTGTGTCAACATCACCAAAATGATCATCCCAACTCTGGACCTCATAGTCATTTTCGATATCTTGAACAAAAACTCGTCAACCTAGCATGGGAAGTCATGTAATATGATAAACATAAAAAAAGAGTGATCTTCCACTCTATAGGGGCTTATGGAAGGAAACATATTTTATGATAAGGGTCCCAATATCATATAATATCACATATTAGTCTATTAGATGCTACGATGATCTCTTCTTTTGTTATCCATAGAATCCTAGTGTGGTTAGGAATGACCATATCATCCACTATTGATAATTCCAAGACATAAGGGAGTGACACCTACTCCCAAGCTCTACTATGATGTATATAATCCTCTTATATCATAAAATAAACCTTGGATCAACTTAACGAGCAAACATAACCTTTAAAGTGTCTCATTTCCCTATATTTTTCCCCATTATAAAGGGATGAAACTACCCCATTATATAGGTTGAATTTATGTAACCATTGTAGGAGGTTACTCAATCATAACAAGTCATTATATAACCACCCTAGGTGATTATATAATTGCCTCTAAGTGGTGGTTATAAAATTGTATAGTTTACAAACTGTAATGGTTACATAACTGTTATGGTGGTGGCATAATTTTGGGTTTGAAAAGACTAACAATTGCATCCCCATGTGGTGGAATATTCCACCATTCATGTGAACTCACAGACCCCTTTAAAAACCCACAAAAGTAACCCTTATCAATTTTTTTTTTACATATTTCTAGTCTACTCCCATTGATAATCATTTTAGAACTAAATATTCTAAATTCCATTGAGTTCTATAAAATTTTTAAGGAAAATTTCAAATTTAGGGAAAAATAGAAGTGCACAAAAAGAACTACCTGGTCCTACTTGACAGCTCCTCCCACTAGTAGATTTTAGATCCCCTCATCGGCCTCTTTCCATTGACTACTTCCATGCTCAAAATGGTCATGGGAAAACTTGAGCTCTGAAATCACAAATAGCCAAGTACACAAATGAACTAGTTTTGGCAAGTTCTCAAATATATTAAACCTCAAACTAGTCATTTTAAATTTTTAAAAATCCAAATTAGGCATGGTTTTTTATTCCACTTTCATTCTTCATGTTACATAATATATTCTTCTTATTTATGTTGTAAAACTAAAAAATTAACAAGTTTTTTAGTTCATTGGTGTCACATTTTATGATTTTAAAGTTACACAATGACTTGGCACCAAATCAATCCATTCACATGTTAATTTAGGTAGTATGATATTCCATACACATACGGTACATACTCCTATCCATAGTTTGATTGCACAGTTTATTTATGATTTTTCAATACATTTTAATTGATTCTTTCTCTCTTTTTGCAAGATACATGAAGTCCCATCGGGATTTATTCCAGTAATTAGGTAAGAAAGGTAAGTATTCGTAGCCTTTAGTTTCCTTTCCATAACCCTTTTCATGGGATTAAACTTTGCAAACTCATTACAAGGTGTCCTATTGAGGGGTAAATAAGTATGCACCCAAATTTTACATGGTGTGACACTCCCAATAAAAATTTGATGATGATGTAATCATATCTTGTTCTTTTCTCTATAGGGAACTCTCTAACTCCTTTACAGTTTTTTTAATTCTCTACTCATTGGTTGACCCTTTTTATCCCCTTTGTTTGACTTTAATAGATTCTTCCAACTTAATTTAAAAACATCCCATCTAGGATGAAACTAGAACTCTACGTGATAAAATCACCTCATCCTTTATGGAAATGTTACTCTAATTAGATAACCACTACAATGATTTCTTAATTTATGTGATGGTTGTGTCTTAATGAAGTGGTTTTGTATTAAAATAAGGGTGGTTGTACAAATTTAGGAAGTGGAAATATTACCCAAAGTCATAGTTTTGCAACTACCACTTTATAAAATGATGGTTCTTTCCCATTTTAATTGTTTTAAAAAAATTAACTCCATAGAATCATAAGTTGAGACATTTTTCATGCTTTTTATCATGTTTTTTTTTTCCACTTGATCCTAAGCTTGCCTTTGATCAAGAGTAGCTTGCTATCTCTTATATTTTCAATCATTTTGAGTTCCTACCAATTTTAACTCTCAGTTGAGCTTAGTTCAACTCCCTAATTTAAGTTCCCACCTTTTTATACAAAAATGACATATTTGGACTAATTTTAGATTGGAAAGTTTTCATTAAAAGTTGTTATTTTGAATCTTTTACAACCACATTCTTATTATAACTGCCTAATGGTGTAGCCTCTATAGTTTTCATGTCAACTATATTATCACATGTGAAGAAGTGTTATTGGTCCAACAACTTAGTCTTTGTAAACATGAGCATTGATTAACCTCAGTTCAACTACTCTCCATTTGTGGTTGTGTATCCTCTCATTCACCATTCGTTCTAGAGCTTATTTATCCTATAGTTAGTTTATAAAATTTACACAATAATAGAAGGAGCTAGCATACTGAATATTCCTTAATCAACAAACTATATGCATTCTTACTGATGTATGCCTTGGTCAAAATAGATTTTTTATCTATTTTTAGTATTTCCATTATTTTTCAGATTTTATTAGTTTATTTATTATTGTATTATATTAATTTCATTGTTGAAAAAATAAAAAATTTAATAGAGAGTCATGTTTATTTCTTTTCATTATCTTTACTTCCAAAATGAAATGTAGTTAGTTTTTATTATGCTTGAATTTAAATACATTTATTTTCTCTCAATGAACAAACCACTTCATAAAATATTCATAGGAAGATCTTAGTGAACTTAAAAAATATCTCCAACCGACATAGAATTTCATTTTAATGGTCACAACAAGTTCTCTTACATTTAGAACAACTAACTAGAAAACCACATGTGATTATAAAATATTAAGAACATAAAAAGAACTATCATACTTATGATTTTTTTTTTTTTTTTTTTTTTATGAATTAAAAATGGTATTGTCTCCTCTTGAAAACAAAATGTCAACTTTTTTATTTCTTGACTCTCTATAGAAAATCATTTGAAAAGCTTGTTTTCATAAAATTAGTGAAGTTGAAAGGCTATTTTGACTTGTTTTTTAACAAATATTATATCACTCCAATTAGTTTAAATTAACAAAATCACTTAGTGTAATTCTTGTGCCCACTGCGATAGGTCCCAAAAGTACTTTATTAATCATAAAAATTTGGTAAATATAATGGTGACAATTTGTTGTTAACCCTTTCACTAACACAAACATGAATATATAGTTTTCATATATGACAAATAAAAACCATCTAACCAAATAGCTAACTCCCATGGGAATTTAACTCATAAGTTAGTTTTATTATTAACTCAAACTATATACCACCAAACAAAGTAAATGACTATTATTTATTAAAGGGGGTGTTTTTATAAATAAAGATGCATGCCGTTTTACATTTTTTTATTACCTAACAACTTAAAATAAGGTTAAGAATTTATAAAAAGTCATAAAAAACCCTCCCATGATCCAATGTCAATTATTTGGACACATGCTAGGCATTTTAATGAATTTATCAAATTTTATTCTATCAAGGGTTTTTCTGAATATATAAGTTGTATGATCAACAGTTGCATAATATATTAGATTAAGTGATTTCTTTGACACCATAATTAATAAACAATTATATTTGACATCAATATGTTTTATTTTTGCATGGAATACTAGATTTCTAGACATCTTAATAACACCTTGACTATCAATGTATAACTGTGTGGGAGCAATCTCAAAAATCTAAAGGTATTCAATAATGCACCGTAAATAAATAATTTATATAGAATAATCCCATGATGAAATTTATTTTTAACTTATTAATTAATTTTACATTATATCCTACCTATTAAAATACCACAAAATTTTACCTTAACCCATATGCATAGTGTACCCTATTGTAGACACACTATCATCCAAACATCTACCAAATTTATATCAAAATACCCAACAAGTTTAATGATTTTATTGTGGAAATACTCAATTAAATACGTTTTTATTTCCTTAAGGGAATAAATTAATCATTTTATCTCATGATAATGAATTTATCTAGGCTCGTGCATAAACCTACACAAAATTCCAACTACAAATGATATATCAGGATTACTAGTCATGAAGTATATGAAACCTCCCACTAAATATATATATTTGGTGCCATAAAAAAGGTCACTACCATCATACATAGATAATTTCATGTTAATTTCCATAGGAGTGAGGGAAGGTTTGCAATCACTCATGCCAAACCTATTTAATAACTCTGAATTATACCTAGTTTGTGAAATGAAAATACTTTGTTCTTTCTAAGTAACTTCTATGCCAAGGTAATAGTGAAGAATTAAAAAATATATCATCTCAAACCCATCATTTAGTTCCTTATTCATATAATTCTTGTGGTTTTCATCCTTTCTCATGATAGACAAGTCATCAACATAAATAACAATAATTAGCAATTTCTTTCCCTGTACTCAAATATAAAGAGTAGCATTAGATTCACTATGTGTAAAGAAACTTTTATGAAAATATGAATCCATATTTTCTTTCCAACCCTTGGGTTCTTATTTGATCTCATAAATAGTTTTGATTAATTTACACACATTGTGTTTTACACCCACTTTTCAAAACCTTCAAGTTGTTTCATATAAAATTATTCCTATAAATCACTATTATAAAAACAAATTTTGACATCCATATTATCTAATTTACAACCATTTAATGCTACCAAATAAAGAAACATAAAAATACCATGTCATTTTGTACTTAGTTTAAACATTTCATCATAATTAATAAATTCTGATTGTACATAACCTTTGGTAGAGAGTCTTAGCTTATGTTTATTAATTAAGACAAATGATTTATAACTTACCATATAAACCCATTTTAAACATATGGGTTGAACATGTGGAGGAAGATCAATCAAAACCCAAGTATTATTATTAATAATAAAATTATACTCACTTTTCAATGCATTTTGCCAATCTTGTTTAGTAGAAGCCTCCTAAAAAGTGGACGGCTCAATGGAAGAAGTAAAAACCATTTCATAATTCAACTATTAACAAGAACACTTGGGACCTATTAGACTAACTTCATCTACTTTCAAGTCAAAAAAATTACTCTGAGCAAATTTTGGATACTTATCTAAATTATGAAGATCAAGAACACCAAAAGTCTCTTCATGTGCAACATTTGAAAGAATATTTAGACAATTTAAAAAAAATTCCAAATGAATAACCTTTGAAATAATTCAAGAATTAGAAGAAATAGAAGGCATATTCATCTCATATTATAATCTATGAGATTTAGCCTCATTATTTAATCTCTTATCATGTTTTGAATCTTCTCTCTAACTATAAATTTGTGAGTCAATCTCCGTTGTGTTCATATTACCAAATTCATAAAATATCACATCCCTACTCACTATGAATTTTATTGTATAATGTGCAAGCAAATGATACCCCTTTTCTTTTTTTTTAATACTTGAAAAAGATGTAGTTTGTACTTTTTGGTTCCAATTTAGTTATGTGTTTAGTATAAACTAAATAAAAATAAAGAAATCCATATTTTTTCAAGTGCTTAACTTTTGGTTTAAACCCATACCAAGCTTCATATGTACTTTTACCTAAAAGTGCAGCTATAAGGGCCCTGTTTCTCAAATACATTGTGGTACCAATGGCTTTAGCCCAAAACATATCATCAAACTATTTATAGTGCAACATAGCTCTATTTGTACCCTCTAAAGTCATATTCATTCATTTAGATACTCCATTCTACTATGGGGTATAACATTTACTCTATTATCAATGAATTTCATGTCCTTGAGAATAATATTGAAATTTATTTGAAGTATACATACCACCATTATCTGAATGAGTAATGGCTAAGTGTGAACTTATTTATTTTTCAACTATGTGTAACTAATTCACAAACCTATTGAAAACCTTTGATTAATTTTTCATTAAAAAAACAACCAAGTCATCTTAGAAAAAACATCAATAAACAAAATAAAATATATGCACCCTCAAATGGAGGACTTCCTCATGTCACAAACATCACTATGACATAATTTCAAAAATCTAATGTCTCCCCATAAAGAACTCTTAGAATTTTTTTTTCTATTATATTTTCATAAAATAAATGATTCACAAAGAATATTGTCTTTCAAAAAAAAGGAAAATCCTTCACCATTCCATATCTCCGTAACTCCATGAAAGAGTGAACAATCTAGTTTCCATAAAGAAGATGACATAACCACTTTGTAGACATAGTAATTGTAATTGAATCAATAAATTCTACTAGTTACACTATGAGAGGAAGCACTTTACAATACAAACAAACCAAATTTACATCCTAATAACTTGTATACATGGTTTTGCATCCATATTTTAATGAGTTTATATAAATGACCCCATTTTTAAGCACAATTTGATAATCTTTATTATGAATAGTTACCAAGTAAAGAAGATGTTTTTTAAATGTAGGAATGTACCAAACATTCTCTATGTATTTGAAATCACCATTAGGAAGGAAATTTATAATAGATCCTAGTCCCTAAGGAGTATGTATAGACTTATCTTCTAAGGATAATGGATTGAGAGATGCTTCTTTGAAATTCCAAAATAAGTCTCACCTTAATGTTGTGTGTTTAGTTTCTCCTATATCTAAATCCCAAACATCTGTGAACTCATCTCTAGCCTCATATTCCATATAAGCAATGTTACTTAAAGCAGTGAATGCATATTCATGAGAAACA
The DNA here is from genome assembly GCA_037957365.1 of Torreya grandis. Lineage (NCBI taxonomy): Eukaryota > Viridiplantae > Streptophyta > Pinopsida > Cupressales > Taxaceae > Torreya > Torreya grandis. The sequence goes on from JARHVA010004004.1 coordinate 1,599,950, forward strand.
TTACCTAAATCATCATAATCGTGGTCAACATATTGAGAATAGTTAATAAATTTTTATGTTCTCTAAACTTTCTCAAAAGGAATCCTACATTGAGAATCAATGTGACCAAATTTCCCACATCTATGACATTAAATGTCTCATCTACCTTGATCTCTACCTATATAAGAATCATGACCATGTCATCCATCTCCCATATCATTTGAATGGGAATGGATAGACTGATGATTTTAATAGTTTTTTGGATTATATCCTTTACCTCTATTTTTAAATCTACCTCCTCTATTAACTCTACCCCCTCTATAACTTTACCCTCTATAGTTTTATTGACCAAAATAAGAAGAAGAGCTAGGACTAGTCTCTATAACATGATATTCCCTAGTTTTCCTAGGTTTATTGGGTAGAAAGAGGTCATGCTAAATAAACAACTCAACTAATTTATCAAAAGTTATGCTAGTGATCTTTCTAGACACATGTAACATTTACACAAAATTAATATAAGACACAATTAATCCTCTCAATGCAATAGTATCAATGATATCATCATCTAGTTTATCAAACATATCCTTAGTATACTAAGTAGGAAAATTATTGAACATATACATGTAGTCTCTTATATCCCCATATTACTCTAATTACAAAGTAAATAACTACATGTGTATATATATATTCTTATTCTTGACATTTTTCTCAAATAAAATAGATAAAGCCTTTCATGCAGTGTAAGTATGAGGATAGTTTTTAATATGAATGTAAGTATATCTAGTGTAACAACATATGATTAATTTTATGAATTTAGAATCACACATATTTAAAATGTCAAGTTTATAATTTTTTATAGGAAATAAAATATTTTAACTCTTCTTAACATCCCATATCTCATTGAAAAATAATGAAGCTTCCATCAAATATTTACAATCAGTGTAATTGCAAATCATTAAACGATCACTATTTCAAATCAAATTTAGATTTTTTTATCATTTGAAAATGAAATTAAGTGGGATAAATGAAATAAAAACACACTCATAAAACACTTTTCACAAAACAAATTCTTCTATGAGTTTTTCACTAAACAAATTCTTCTATGAGTTTTTCACTTAACCTCCATGTAGAGCAAAAGAATGGGATTTATTTATTGGTTTAGAGATTAGCCTCACCAAAAAAATACACCCTTATTTCACCATATAAACACAAAACTATTACTTTTATCCCACTAAATTTAACCTTGTTATCAAATTATACCCTTTACAATGTTTAAAACATGCAAAAGATTCCATAAAAATGAAATATTCCTCTAAAATGGAAATTAGCAAATAGAAAATATCACCAAAAGAGAGAATTGAACCATAGACCTCAAAATTCCAAGGATGTTTAAAATATTATCATTTAAAATTACTCTATGATCATTTAAAATAAATATAAGGATAAATTTACATTTAAAACTAATTTTTTCACTATGGAAAATGGAAAAAAAAAAAGTACTTGTCTCAGTACAAATTAATCATCCATGATTTTTATTTTTTGGACAAAATTAAGAAGCCTTATTATTTGGAGGACCCTCCAAATACTAATATCTAATTAAAATTTATCAAACTTTGGAAAATGAAAAAATATTTTACATCTTCCTTCCCATGCCATGCATGCAACATGGAATGCCATGGCTGCCAAAAAAGTCATAAAGCTCTTCTAGGCCATTTAAGGTCATACAAATGAGGTTTTGGAAAATTTAGAGCATATTTAAACTACCAAGGAGGAAATTTATCAAATAATAATAATAATAATGGATAAAACATGTGGGATACCATGGAGTTCATACCAATGCTTAAGGAGGTTGTACAAGCTCAAAAAATAGCTTAAAATCTTCCAAGATTGTTTTGGAACAAGTTTCTAATATATACAAGCTCCAAATCATAGAAAAAGTTAGTAAAAGATCCTAGATTATTTTTATATTTATTTCAAACACATAGGGAGGCTTTACCACTTTTTGACAGGTATTTTTAAACCTAAAAAAGTTAAATAAATGGCTTAATGGGCAGATTTTTAAAAACTGGAATCAAATAGTCAACTTTTGCACTTCAACAAGGAAAATTAGGCTTTAAAAATGCAGGATGAAGATTTAATTCTGTTTCTTCTCATACCAAAAATAAAAAATTAATTTATTAAATATATTTAATTTATCAAATTCAATCAATCTAAAGATTTTTAAAAGTTGTATTTGAAAAAAAATGATATTTGAATATATTTTTTCAAATGTTAACTCCAAAGCATTTTAATAAAGGGAATACATTATATTTTCCAAATTGTCTTCACGTGAACCTTTATTTTATAATCACATTAAAAAAAAAATCACCCTTTATTTTACCTGAGATCCCCATGCTTCCTTTTACCATGTTTTGATACCACTGATAGCACTCCAGTCATATTCAACTAACAAAATCACTTAGGGTAAATCTTGTGCCCATTGAGGTGGGTCCAAAAGAATTTTGTTAATCATATAAAATAAGTATATAGAATGGTACCAATATTTTATTAAAACTTTTACTTACATACACATAAATATATAATTTTCACCTATGACTGATAAAAACCAACTAACCAAATAACCAACTTTAATGGGAATTCAATCCATAAGGTAGTTTAATTATTCACTCAATCTATATAAAACCAAATAAAGTAAAAGACTATGATATTTTAAAGGATGTGTATTTATAAATAAAAATGGATTCCTATTTACATTTTATTATTACCTAACAACATAGACTAAGGTTAAGACTTTGAAACAAGTCCTAATAAAGTTACTAAAAAAAAAGTATTTTCATATTTTTTTAATACTAGATTTCATTTAGCGTTGCTTAGAAGACACAATTTGAATGTCTAATCCATTTCATAAAAACAAAAAAAAAAACTATAAAAACATCGCCAACTATTTTAGATCTAGACAATGTTAGGAAAAATCAACATCTTGCATAATAGTATAAGTTTCTTCCTCCCTCCTTGGCATACATGATGAATTATTAGAAAAGCATAGAAAGAAGTTTAATTTTCATTTACACATAGTTTTTTCATTTATTTCCTTTCAAAAATTTAATTTTTTAAATCACGCATTTACTTTCGTAAACTAAAGAAAACCCAAAGATAAGACAAAAATAATAAAATAATTTAAGAAAAGTGTCATGAAGCCTTCCTAACAAATGCAAGAATCTATATTTATTTAGATGCTTTACCAACATCTAAAACCATATATTTTTAATCTAACACTTTTGTATTCATGTAATCATCCAATATAAATCCTTACTTCAACATCAAACCAAGCATACATAAAAATTCATTATCTAACAAGCTCATACACTTATAACATGGATTTTTCCTAAACAACTTTTGATGACCCTTCCCTAGACACTAGGTTTTTTCCAACATTGTTTATTCCATAGGGTTATATAACCTACTCCCATAATTGGAATATGGTATGATATTAATACCAAGCTATGATATGAGGTTTTATATTTCACTCTGATTTAACATCTTATTGTAGACTCCCTGACTGTTTTGGATGAACAAGAAAAAATATTTAATCCACCCATCATTGTCCTTATTTAGATAGAGTTTGCCACTATAATATTATGTGGGCCTATTTTCCCATTCATAACTCCTCAATTCTAGCCTCATCTTAAATAATTAACATTTTTTAATGACATTGACTTAGCATATCCAAATTGATAGATTATATCATTTTCTATCAGGAATTCAACCCGATCTTGCCCATTTCCCTAGTCTTAGCATTGACCAAGATCTTCGCAATCTTTTAATCTTAGAAACTAAAGGACCTTGGAGATTTATTTTGGTGTAGCTTGACTCTCTTAATAGGAATCATGTCATTATTGAGATCTTTTATTTCTATCACTATAATCCATTGTCACTACCCATTTTAAACCCCATTATACCTTAAAACCAACCTAATCCATATCCCATACATTATGTTAGCTATCTCATCCTAACCTAAGGGAGTTGAGTGTATAGTTTAACATGTGCTATTTATGTGTACATAGGCATATGTTCATTCATCAAGATCTGTTAGGGATATTACATTTATGATACCTTAAGGAGATTGAAATATCTTATAAGGTTCCACATAACATCTTATCAGTCATTAGGCTTCACCAAGGATCTGACATTTATGACACCCCTAGGAAATTGATAGATCTAACAAGTCTCCATGTTGCATTTTCTCATTTATAAAAATATTTTAAGATTTTAAAAAAGTCACCAATTTAAATTTTTTTAGTATAGCTCCACGTAATGTCAAATAATATACCAAGGTGATTTCATCCTACGATAACCTAAATAATTTATATTTTTTGAAATAACAAAGCTGGTGCAAAATATTTCAAGTGTGACAAACCTTCTTATAAAAATATACAAGGGATGAACTATCCTAAACTTAGGCATCTACAATGCCTTAATGACTATATTTCATTCACTAAAATGTTTTGAAGTACTAAATTGATCAGGGTGAAATATGGTTCCAATATTTCACACATTTAGGGTTTAAGTGTGAGGAGATATGGGCTTTGGGAAATGTCTAAGTTGATAATTTTTAGATGGGTTTCAATTTTCATGTGTTGGCCACAACATGATGCCACAAGGTAAAATTGATGTCACGAATAGTATATGTAGGTACTTTACGATATAGTACATCATAAGGTTCTATATTATACTTTTATGTTCTATACTCTAAAAAATAAACCCCTAAGTTTTTTCTACATAATGGGTATAATTCATAAAATTATTAATATCTTGAGTATAATTTCATGTTCCCATTATACTAAAGATAATAATATTGAATTATTTATAAGAAGCCAACATTCTTATCTTGATATCATGTAGAATATTCTATACAAATATAATATGAATATTTTAAATAGTTAGAATGTGGATGTTTGTATTATTCTTTATCATGTTCAAAATGAGCATGTGCCCGTACAAAAGATATGAATATTATCCCCTATCAAATATTTTTATATTGTGTAGAATGGGATTAAATGATAATATTCTTTATCTTTATCTTGTGTAGAGTATTCTTAACTTAAATTATTGAATATTGGTTAGAATTTGGATGTTCATATTATTTTTATCTTTTTTATAATGGACATATTCCCATTATATAAAATATAATAATATTATCAATCATAAAATATGTTTATATTGTGTATAATGGAACTAATTTCTAAAAATATTGATAATGTCTAGTGTAAAAGTAGGCACATGCACATTATGAACAAGATATAAAATATCATCTCCATTATTGAGATTCATTATTAATACCAAATATAATAATATAAATTTAATATCAAAATATGTATGTTATCCTATGTATACATTTTTGGTCTAATTCTCTAGGAGATCCTATGAATTGTAAAATAATTATGCATAATTCAATTCTCATTGAATTGATTTTAGTATTTATGTCTATATCATGCTCAGTTTGATATATCAATTTCTTATCCATTATTAAAACTATTTGATAAGACCAAATACAATACAAAATATCGAGAGACACATCTCATCCTCATGTATATTCATTTATGGTTTAATTATCCATGGGATGTTGTGAGTTAAATTGATACTGTGAATGGCATCTATAGCTATCTGATGACATGGCACTATCATAAATTTTTGTAGTATACTTTTATGTCCAATATGCACTAAATAATTCCCCAATATTGTGCTATAGAATGATTATAATTGATAAATTATTAATATCTTAAGTAGAATGGAAATATGCCCATTATACACACCATTAATAATAAGGGTCGTATCTTGTGTTAAAAGATGTGCATAATTTGTATTAATGAATAATCCTAACTTGTGTTACATAAAATTCTTACTTCATAATAGTTGATGTGGGTTTTATACACACTAAGTATTCTTATGAGGATACCTATAACATTGCAGGATCAGTTAAGAATTCACTCCAAGACACAGGTTGCAGAGTTTTCATTTTTATAGTAAGCATGCAGTGGATTAGCACTAAGCAGAGTGGTTTCTAACTATAGATGGATACATATAATGTATTTCTAATATTGAGTTGACATAGATGGATGGATCTAACTAAATGTGAGATTATACTAAAAATTGAAGGAAATTTAAGGCAAAAAAAGGAATCTAAGGTTCAAAAAAAGAACAAACCATTTCATGTTAATGTATTGTATCTTAGGCTAAGAAAATTACCAATAACTATTACTTGTTGCAAATTATTATTAGTAGAATATATATAGACATAGTTAAACACCAAAGGAACTAGCTACAATAAACTCAATAATCATCATCAAATATATGATTAGAAGTAGACTTCATAACACATCCCTACCTCTATCCAATGATTATTACGATAAATAATCAATGAGGATTCAAAGTAGTAGCTACTTAACTCTAAATAATTACAAAACAAAACAATCATATAGCCTAATGCAGATATTGACTTAATGGAAATTCCTTAATAAAACATAGAAATTAGAAGAGAAAAGTACATTCACAAAAACTCATGGAACTATCACAAAACATTTCATACTTGTATTAATTTCCCAAAATTATCCTCTCATTACAATGTCTAAAAAATAGCTATATAGAAGTCTTAATGGGGACCGACTCATCTTCAGAAATGGACTTCATGTACAATGACTATGATTAAAATGTACTCTTAATTTAGATCATTAACTACAAAGTTTACTTACTCTTGAATCAAATATACGGACAAGCATGGACAAATATCAAATAGGAATTTTATCCATCAACTTATTATGAGTAATCATTTCAATATCAAATAATTTCCACAATTCTTGCACATAATCAATATTTTTCTTAGTAAACATGACCAACTAAATGACCAAATCTCCTTTTCTATGATAAATTCCTAAGTCTAATCCATTCCACAGTATAACAATTTACATCTATGTCCTTTCAATGCCTATAGGATCTTTAGAAATATTATATTGGGATGATGTTTTATTTATCTCTTCTTCCAAGTGGTATAAGGATTTATTTTCATCTATTATTTCCTTCAACCACCTAGTGTGATATCAAAATAAGTGCTGACATTTAATATTTTCTTATGTACAAAATCAATATGCATTTTTAATGTGTTTCAGTGTTGTATTTTTTAAGGTAAGGGATTTTAATTTTTTTAATGTTTGAAATCTTTTATGGTAAGTTCCCTAATGTTTTATCTCTCTAAAACTGAGAACAATTTTTTTCTTTAATCAAATTATACAATGTCTCTATGAAACACTATGTGATAGGCATATTTTTATCTACTTTAAACTATGGCATAACATTTTCATCTTATATATCGAATCTTATATTTTTTCTTCTAACACTTTACATCTCTACATCCAGTCATATTGTGCACTTTTTCGTAATATATTTTCCATGTTCTACTTCATACAAGTGGTTAATCAGTATAAATTTTTATTTGTTCCCTATGGAGTTACTTCAAGTTCCATAGGATCAATAAGGATGGTGTTGATTTTATAGTGTTAGGTCAAAATGACTTTGATTTGAGTAAGGGAATATTGGAGTGGAAGATTTTTGTAGATGGAGTGGATTGAGTGTTATAAGTGGTGATAATTTTTGGATAGGAGATGGAAGGTATAGTGGCAATAAGTTTATTATGGATTGGTGGTGGAGTTTTAATATAAAAAAATTAGTGGCTTCTTTTAGGACTATTTGTCAATATTTATTTGCCTATTTTTTAGCTCCCTCACCCACCTTCTTCTTTTACACTTCCTCAAACTTTTGGGCCACTTCTTCAAACATGTTTTGTTTTTATCTTCATATACCTTATTATTTTGATCCATCTCCTCTTTCTCCTTTTTATCCTTCTCTTTTTTCTCCTTTATGTACTTCTCTTCTTTCTCCTCTTACTCCTCTTCTCTCTCTATTTTCTTGTTTTGTGTCTTCTCCTTTTTCTCCTTCTCTTGCTTTTGATTTTTCTCACTCACTATATTTCAATTTTTATGTGTTTTTAATACCTCAAATAATTTTTTTTAGTAAGGGAATATTTTTGGGCATATTTTTCATTCCTTTTTTGAGTGTAACCTCTTCTTCCTCCTTATTTTATTTTTCCTTGTATAATTTTTGTTTTTTGAAATTTATTTTTTTATTAATTTTTTTGAACCTCATTTTTTCTTATTATTCATGCTTAGTTACTTTTTCTAAGAATTTTACTTATGCAACTGCTTCTACGATTTCTTGTTGTGCCTTAGACTATTTAATAGTTGAGGCTTTTTTTTAGGTTTATTCTAATTCTTCATGATTTGTATTTATCCATCATTCTTCTCCCATCTCTAGTCATAATTATTATACCATATCCTTATATGATACTTTAATAGGTCATTCTTCTTGATGCTAGTTAGATTTTATTATGTGGGATTTTTACATTTAAGTTTTACATTTTTTCTTCTTCTTGGGAAACATATCCTATGTTTGTAGTGTACAATATGTTCAATTTTTTTATGAGTGGATAAATTCATTACCTTTAGGTCCTATAGTTTTTCCATTTTTGTATGTATGTGTCCTTATAATTTGGTGTGTTTCAATTTTTACATTTTTCCCATGACTTTTACTTACATTCTTAAGTGCCACTTCTTTTTATGTGGCTTAATTTATATTAATCAACATCTAGTTATGTTGATTTTATATTTGATGTTGTTCTTTGTATTTCAACTGATAATTATTCTATATTAGATTACATATATTTTGTGGTAGACATTACTAGTGATTTTGGGAATGACTGGATGATTATGATTATTTTCTCTCTTTCACTATCTAAAAATTTGTAAGAAAGGGCTGGAACTATTTTTTAACATGGAAGGTATTGGAAGCTATAGAGGAAGCAAATGGCAATGGTAAAATAAAACTATTTTATATTTCATAACATTATATGGGGAAATTATTTACCATGCATAGAGGTTTTTTGTAACTTATCCCCCCAAGTTAAGTAGGTAGGAACTTGGAGTTTTATGGTCATAGTATCTAAATGGTTTTTTATTTTCTCTCATATAGTTTTTTATTTTTCCCATTCTAATTTTTTATCTATGCCTATGAGAGTATTTATTTATAACATTACTAAATATATTAATAGAGACCCATAGTAGAAATAGTGCTTACCTATTTTGATATTATGAATGTCAGCATTGAAGTTAATCAATAGGACTTAGCAAAGTTTGAATTTAGTATTTTTTGACATCATGTGAAATTACACCATTATTCTCATAGGTGTCATGACATCTTGCCTATTTTTAAAGTATATTTTCTATTCTACTAGTTTGAATGTGTATATGAAGGAGGCATTGGGAATGATTTCTAATTTGATGTCATGTTTTCCTATAATAGATTATAAATAACTAGGAGATACTACTACTTTTTATTTAGCCTTATTTTCATACAACATAAAACTCTTTATGTCATTCATTAGCTTGGTTATTATTTCAATGTCTTGGATAGTAATTTGATGACCTTGATAAAAGAAAAAAATATGTTATGCATGAGAATAAGTAGAATACATAGTTTGGTTTATGTATACTAAGGAAAATACAACTTACCTATTAATCAATCCTATCTTATAGAAGATAAAAATCTTCTTACACTTATATTTATTGATACCATAGATATTTGGGGTCATGACCAAGATGGATCTACTAGAAATAATCATTGGATATCTTACCATACTAACATCACTAAAGAGATTTTTAAAGCCTGTAATCAAGAAATACTAGGGAATAACCCTTGATAGGTCATATGTTTTCGTATTCACTAAGTATATGACAAGTAATGTAAAATCTAGTCTAGTGATCACCAAATATTGTGGAAAAAAGTGCAGGTAATAAATATAAAAAGTAAACATCCATATAATATCTATACTCAACTCAATGTCTAATAAATACTAAGGCTCAAGTAATTCGGCCTAAAGCTAATGTAATATCTATCCTTAATTTGAGCCTATAGAGTGACCATGGAGAGTAGATGATGGGTATGACCAAGAGGATGTAATGCGGCCACAATGATTTTAGCACCTATAATTTAATTTTTTTGAGAAATTCCAATTAAAATTAAGGTAGATACATAAAATTGGATCATAGGAAAAATATATACACTAAAATAGACCCTAATAAAATTTCAATTAAACTAGAGGTAGAACAAGGTACTTGGTAGGAAAGGATCGGACTAATAAATATATAGGGTATTTATGGTAAACAGTTTAAACATCATAGTAGACAAAGAATAAAGTTGACCCTGTCAACTCAGTTCATAAAGTAATAGAGAAATAGGGTTAAATTATGTAGTAGTGGGATGATTTAATATTATTTAAAGTGGTTGACTACATAGTATTAGGATGATATAGTTTGAAATAGGAAGGTGGAAGACATACTACCCTTTGGCCAATGCAGTTGGTAATATGTGACCAATACATTCTAATAAACGGGTTTGACTACATATTAGAGTGATGATGTAGTATGTTATTACTGAAAAAGGGATAATTTAGTATTGAATAGGCCAATATGATCGGAAATAAATGGGTCAAATGAAGGGTCAAAGACTATGGCATGCTCGATTTAGTATCAAATAGGATGATGGTGTATAAAAATAATAAAACTAAATCAAATAAACTTATCAATTAATTAATTTATTAATTTTTAAGAATATTTAAGAATGTATTTTAATTATTATGATGTCTTGATCTGATACATATTTTGTCCTTTTTTATTTTTCTGAGATATAAAATATTTTAGCACTTATTACATGCATCTTGACTATCAAATCTATTTGAATGGTTATCAAATCTAGGTATGGCTCGAATGGTCACTTTAGCCTTTGATAACATTATAGAGGAGATAAATCCATATAAGTGTTGATCTCATTGTCATTTTACTAGTATCATGGGAATGGTTGGCCAACAATTTTTGATGAGACATTGAGGGAGACACCATAGAGGTGGCTATCTCTTTGGAAATTGTCCATGCATTTCTTAGAATTTTGATGACTGGGAAACCAATGATTAGAGATGAGACTTAGCCTAGTGGACTACATGATTGGATAGGATCTACCTTGGGTTGATGGTGAAATTATTCAATGTTTATTTTGTATGCATTCTAGATATCTGAAAGGTTATAATAGGTCCTACGAAAACATGTGTTTTGTCACAAATTTAACAAAAATGTACCACTGTACATGATAGCCTTATGTTAGTTAATTTTTTATCAAGGAGAACTATATGGTTTTGGTTCTATAATTTGGGTTCAAGTCATGCATGATACGTATTGTATGATATCCTAGGTATATATGATGATGGGACTATTTATACTTATGATAACATGGATATATTATAGGTTCCCTATGTATCAATCAGTTGGGTTACCCCATGTGGTCAATGATAGGTTACCTCAAGTCATTTAATAGAGGAAGGACCATGTAGCATGGATCATGGCCTATATTATATACTATCACATAAGGGAAGATTCTATGTCATCCATACACTAACATAAAAACCATATGGCCTAGTTGGGATGTCATTATTACAGGTTTAGAATATGTGTGGATTGTGAACCACTAAAATTCATGGATGAAGCCTCTTTGGGTGAATTTCAAACCTAAACAAGTGAGACTTCCCCATCTGGTTACTCCCTTAAGAGTGCATAAATATTAGGCATTACATGTTATATATCCAAGAGGGAGAGGAGATACTAATGATCAGGCCTTTCTGGTGTAGACCATGGCTTGGTTGAGAATGATAAAAAAATCAAGTGGATATTGAAAGAGATTAAATCATGTATATGGATGCATAGGAGGAGATATCATAACAAGAATAATAATAGAGGTAATAATGGCCACCATGAGCTCATCAGATACAGAAACACCATCATTGTAAAGAGACACATACACTAGCTATCATGCAATGGGATCCTATAGTGGTTATAGGATAAATTTGGTCTATAGAGAGACCATTAAGGAGAGGAATAGAATAGGGTTAGGTGGTGACCCTTCAATTTGATGTTCATAATAAGCTAATGAAGGAGGTGCTAAGTGGAGGATTAAATGATGAGACTGTGGTCAATGATAATGAAATTAGTGAGAAATGTTTTAATTTGGTTTATGTTTTTGATATTGAACACTATTTCCATCATTGAATATGATAGAAGAGATGATTTGAGTATATAAAATTTGATACCTATTTGTTATTTGGTTTTTCATATCTTAGAGTAAAGGAGGTCAAATCCCATTGTTTCATCTTCCCTAGATCAAGACATTTTAGATGGAGTGTCATCAATGTATGAACCTACCACACTGGATGGATGTATGGTTTTGTATGCACCACATCATGCATGCTTGTTTCAACTGGTGGGAGAGGTCATGCAATAGATACATTTGGTAGGTAATGGATTACATCCATCGAAAAGGGTTACATCTGGAGAGGATCAAGTCTAGTAGGCCTTACCATAGGTGTGAGTCATGCACATGGTGACTACATTCCATCTAAGATAGGTATAGGCCTAGGTGGTCAATTTACAATTACATGTTTTTGGCTTGAAATCTTATATTTCCTCTTTATAGTGCACTATTTGTAAACATTAGTCGTATGCATCCATGGATAGCATGGCCAGGAAATAGGAAAGATATGATAGAGCACAACCTTAGAGCTGTATCTATTATATTTTTTACTTGATTTTGTATAAAGTATATGATATATATATATATATATATATATATATATATATATATATATATATATATATATATATATAGATATATATATATATATAGATATATATATATATATATATATATATATATATATATATATATATATATATATATATATATATATATATATATATATATATATATATATATATATATATATATATATTGGTGTTGATAGTTTCATTTATCTCATAAGTTATACATGGATTTGGGTGTAGATGCATGGTTATATTTCCTTTATAGCTCAAGCATTTATATTTTATTGTATATGATATGGGAAATATTTGATTTATGTTTTCCTTTATATCATTATGTGATACACATGCATGGTTAAAAATAAAAAGGAAAAATGATTTGGAAAATTATAAGTAATCTAAACAAGCATAATACACACTATATCACGATGGGAAATGTGTAATGATAAAAGATGATTAAATATAAAAAACCAAAGATGGTAAAAGGGTAAACAAATGTTTTTCAACCATGTAAAGGATTTTCACCAAATTAAAATAAATAAAAATCACATACTATCACATTCGTAAGTATGAAAAATTTTGTAATCAAATGAAGGGGACATAAAAATTAATGGTATAAAAAATAAAGCTTTTAAGTCAATCAATCATACTAAATTAAGTTTTGAAGTATAAAAATAAAGACAAAATGAAAAAAGAAATGAAATTAACCACACTAATTCATGATGTAAAGTATGAAAAAAATATAAGAGGAAATTAAATTAATCACACTAATTCAAGTTGGGAAGTGTGATAAATTTAATAAAATTATTGTAAACATATTATCAATGAAGATTAAGAAGATAAAAGTGAAATACTTATGAAGTAAGCATAAAACATACTAAATTTATATGAGAAGTATGTCAATGATATGCAACTAGTAATTAAACACTACTTATCTCAAATTTGATATGTGTAATATCATTATAACTTGGTTATAGTAAGAACTTGGTATTGGAAAATTTTATGAGGAGGGCCTAGTCCTATCCATGGTCTTAGATTGGAACTCATAAAGGGAACACCAATGATATGTAAACACCTATGGGAATGATTTTTAAAAATGTTTATAATTTAGTATTTTATACGGAGGACTTGGTCTTATACACGGTCTTACATTACAACTCACAAGGGGAACACTATTGAGGTGAATGGAAATAAGGAAATGTTTTATTATGCTAAATTGTGAGGAGAAACTAGTCATATTCATCATCTTACACTGAAACTCACAAAGGAAAACCCTAGAGGAAAATGATTAGATAATGAAATAATATTTCTCAAGGGGAAATATTAGGAATGTTGAAATGAAATAGGGAATGTAAAAATCATATCATAGTCTTCTATGAGAAGATCTTAGGAAACATGAGGCATACTATGTACAAAGAAGAGACACTAAGAGTCTAGTGAAAGTAAAAATAAAAAGGATCTATACTCACACTAATGACAAAGTTATAGAGTAAAATAAGTGAGATAATAATATCAACTCATTTTTGTTATATGAACAAGAAAAGTAAAATGGACCTAATTTCCTGCAATATGTTCACTATTCTTCATGACCTCTTATAGAGTTCTCAGTTTACTATGAAGATTGGGTTAATATGTGACAATGTAGGTAACACTATTTTTTTATTTTCCTATCCTAATCTATTGGCCTAACACACCATAGTGGAATTGAACTCTATCATGAGGCCAACTATGGAGTTTGAGATTTGATTAGAAATTGGAGATGTGTTATTATTAATTTATTTTAGTGTGATTAGACTTTTGAATGTGTATGTTGCCTATTGTATCATATTTTTTAATTTAAAGATTTGTATCTTAACTTTTTAATGGTTTTTATGATTCCTCATAAATATGGATTTGAAATATCCAACATGAGTGATATAAGTGTTACACACGAATGGAGTTTAGACTTTGTTTAACAGGAAGATAAGTATCCAAAGATATGACTTATTAAACACTTAGACTTGCCTATGAACTAGTATATAATCTCAATTTTAAATTGTATGTATGCTTAGTATGTGAAATAAATATAAAAGAATAAATGGACATCCAAAGTAGATATGTAAATAGAAGTACAATAAGATTTCTTATTTGTTAACTAATCATATCATAGATAAAGATTACTAAGTGGAGAAATGTTTGTATAACCAAGTCACAATAATAATTATTTGATTTTTAAGTGAGATAATATTAAAAAAAAATCATTGTAAAAGAAAAATAATCCATGAAAGAAGTGAAATCATAAAAATAAGTTTGAAATCATGAAAAGAGATGATAATTATCCATATCAAACATCGAAATCATAATATAAAGATCCATGTAAAATAGATAGGTGAAACAAAATTTAACCTATAGTCAAGCGTATATGATATATAAAATGGATAATAAATCTAATCAAAAATCATATTGAAGAACAATGTGAAAGAACACCATGTAATGTCTATAAATACTAATAAAGTTTCCAACAAATATTATCTATGAGATTTGAAAGATTGTGATGATGCAAGATCCTGACAATAGCTAGAGTCTCTTCGATCCTCATGGAAACTTTTAAAAATACTTCCATATAAATATCCTTGATAAAAAATGTAGGTTTACCTAAAGGATCATGATCATGAGGGATGCCATGTATAGGATACTCAAGGAGAGGAATAGGTACCTCTATAGGAATGGTATCTATGGGTAAATAGGGAGGCACCTCTACTGGAGAAGGGGGTGCCACTAGTGAAGAAGGAGGTTCCATTGGAAAAGAAGGAGGAGACTTATTATGTGGGTGACATGTGGAAGGAAGGAATGCTATAGTAGGTATCGACTAAGGCTGATCACAAAGGTGATAATAGAGAATATCAAAATGATTACTATGATGGGTACCTCACTAGTGCCAAAGATAATATACCTCCCCTTAGTTAGGGATATATTCAAGTAAAAACTTAGGGAGAGGTATAAACTTATCATTGGTATAAGTAATGGTGGTACATAATGTGTCAATATGCTATTGAATCTATAAATAATCAGTGGAAGATTTTTTATCAATCCCATGGAAGCAAGATATATGTTTATTAGTAGGCTTTGGGAGCCTACTAATAGAACAGGTAGAATTAGTATTTGGGGGTAATTAATATAGTTGGTAGTCTTTAGTCCAATGATCGACAAGTTTTTTGATATCAAAATAAGGTTGATCAACATATTTGGAAACCATTGGATCAAAATGTGGAAAATAAATACAGACATCTCCAGTCGAAGGTGGGGCTAGAACAAAATGTTTTCTAGGCTCCTCTTAAGGTAAAATAGGATCTGAAATAGGACTAGGCTCATACGAAGGTAAGGATGATTGTTTGAAAGGCTTAGTCACATTAGCTAACATCTTTAGGGGAATAAAATTATAGGAATATTATTAGATAACAAGTCGGTAAGGAAAAATCATGGCATGATCCATGACTATTATCGTGAGAGGATCTAATAAAAATAGAGGTGTAGCATGTGATTGTTCCATCTCTAACATGAAACAAATATGAATAAGACTAGAATTAGGCTATATAAAGGAAGGAATTATAAAAGAAAAATGAAATTATTGAAATAACTAAGTGTGCTTTCAAATAATATATTTATAGATTTGACTAAAAATGGGTCATTTAAAGCATTACCATCATCATAGTCAGGTGTATGCAAGTTGATGGTACATGTAGTTATGAACATGTCATCAGAATATGTCTGATGGATATAATGTCTCATCTTAGTTAAGACCAAGGGTATATCATCAATACAAGGTTGAAGGGAATGAGGTTGAAAATAGGGAATAATTTGGGTGATTATATGGGGGAATATATCTTACATTTTTATTTTGAAGCTAATATGATCTGGCTCATCATCATAATAATCTAGGAAGATAGGTGGTATGTTCCCAATTATATTAGGGACCATTATAACCTCAGGTAGAATTGATAGGATAATTAAAGATTTGAGATTCCCTAAATGGTATACATGGTAAAGGTTTAAGTGTAATAATTTTAAAGGCGTCAAATTCTAATAATTGTTTAAAATTCTAAGGTGAAAATGGCCCCAACTTGCATGAAACCAACAAAATTTATTTGGCTAATAACATGATTTCATTATATGAGTTGGGTAAATATATTGTAGTACAGGTCTTGGAACATGATTTTGAATATTTGATAAGGATAATGATTTTTTGACATTAATATTGTTAAGTTGATAATATATAGGATTATGAGTATTGGTTTGAGGGGGAGCATCGTCTATCATGTTATTTTGAGCAATTTATTGAAAGCGAGTGTCATAAATATCAATAATTACATCATTATTTTCATTATGGTTTTTTTTAAATGATAATATGAGTGCCTATTATATGTTGAGATGGTTCAAAATGATGCATGAAGAAGTCTTATCGCTTAGCTTGGTCAAGTGATTCTTTCAAAGTTCTTGTAGAGATAGTCCTAGCCTTATATTTTAATTTTCAGTAGAGATCATTAGTGAATAGGTGGAAGAGGTCATCATTTATCATATTATTATCATATTTGTTAGACAAGTTCTTCCATCATTTGATGAAGGCTTGTGTCATTTCATTTTATAATTTATTTATTATTTATGAAGTGATCTAAGTCGTCCTCACAAAGATCACTAGTTGGAAATTCTTGGTGTAGTGAGTTAACCAAGTCTTTAAGCATAATGATCAAATGGGATTTTAGTTGATTTTACCAACCTAAAGCATCTCCAAAGAGTTTTTTAGATAATAGTTTGGTAATGTAAAAGGTATTAATTTTGACCCAATGTTTATAAAGGTTAATAAATTTCTTTAAATGTAATGTGGGATTATTGGACCCATTATAGGTGATATTACGTGTGATACCCCTAATAATAATATTATCAATTTGAGGTACAAGATGTTCATTTTGTATATTTTTTATTGTTTTATTAATTATGGGTGGTTGAGGAATAAGGTTATCATGGTAATCCCTAAGGGGGTGGGGCTATTTGGATTTTGTGCTCCCTATAAAAACTCATGAGGTTGGATTTGAGGGTTAATGAGATGGTTTTGAATATACATCATTTAATTTATGTTATTGGTTTTAAAAGTATGAATTTAATTGTGTGTTTTTAGTAGGTGTTGATTAGTTTCGGTAGTATTTTGACTAGTGTGTGTAACATGTGATGAATTAGTATTAGTATTAATGTCATGAGTTTCACTATGAGTATTAGAAATCACCACACTAGTGGATTGAGAATCATTGGTATAAAAGCAATCACTAGTAGCATGATTAACATTGGTATAAAAGTAAGCACTAGTGGCATGTTTAACATTGGAAGAAAAAGATGCACTGGTGGGATTGTTAAGAAGAATGGTATTTGGAAAATTCCCAGTAAAATTTGTACCTACCATCTTAGTAGAGATACATGGAATGGGGACTGAAGAAGTTATAGAATAATATGTCATGGTTTTTGAAGGAGACATAATAGATAGAAAACGCTGAGAAGAAGAGAAAGAGTCTCCCCAAATATGTGAGAGAAAATAGGGGAGGGTAAAAAAGTTTATTCTAGTTAAGGACATATCATAATATTGTATATGGTTTAAGGGACATTTTAATTTATGTTTAAGACATTTATTTATGAAGAAGATCATTTCATTTATTTACTCCAAATCACGTTCATATTCTAGTGAAAATAAAGGATTAATAACAAAGGACAAATGGGGAGGAGTCCCATAATTAGTAGTGTGAGTGGCAACATGAACATTATTTTAATCCAAGGTGTGAGGAAAAAACTATATCTTATTAAATATATTATGATGGGTTAGACTCATCATGTTTGTCTTATTTTACTCTGTATTATCCTCAAATAGGAAACTCATGATAAAATAAAAGGGGAATAAAGTTTATAAAAATAAGAATAAGGTCATAAGATACACAACTAGACTAATCAATAGTGTTCTATAAAATAGGAAATAAAATAGTGAACAAAGGGAAAATATCATATAGGTTGACTATGTACTACTAGGCACAAAATAGAATAAGTTGATAAAAGGACATGGTCGAATAGATCGATTGTGTATTGCAAGGTAAGAAATAAAACAAGTTAATAGAATACCCAATTGGACAAGTTAATTATGTAATCTAGGGGAGAAACTAAATAGGATGATAAAAATACACACTTACATAGAGGGACTATGTATTAAAAGGAAGAAGGAATAAAAGTCTCTAAAATACTATGTTGATAGGGACTATAATGTTCTAAAAATGATTTTTTTTGTAACTTAATATATAAGAAAATAAAATGAAGAACATTATCAATTAGATCAATGTTATTTAACTAATTGGAACACACGACATAAACCTTACACTCATGCTGGCTAGTGAAAGTTTTACAATATAAAATACAATGATAAAAGAATAAGTAGAAAATTTAATTTAAATGTTAATTAATTAGTCATTCCCACATTTTGATATGTTATAATAAATTTCAAATTAATGTGATGGGAAGTAGGCTGAAAGAAGGAACTAAAATGTGATCTACATAGAGTTTCATGTAATTTAGGATGAAAGAGATATGTATTGGTGATGATATTAGCTTGGTATTGTGTCTTACCCCCCACATCACAATCTCATGGTAATAAAGGTAGTGGTTGATTTTAAAATATATATAATCAACCATGTGATTATAGTTGTATAGAAAAGCATGTCAACTTCCCCCTTGGTGATGAAATCCAAGTAGCTAGACCTTGGTAAAAAAAAATGTTTATTGTATTTTTATTTAAAATGATTTAGAAGTGTGTGGAAAAGAGGAAAATAGTATGACTAAATTGGTAAATTAAAATTCCACCTAATTAATATGTGTTTCATATTATAATCATGCAAGTAACTAAAATGAAAAATGGACTAATTACTAACTAAATATATTAATTCCTTTGACTGTGAAGAGTACAGAGTCAGTTCAGGTGACACTGTATGCAAATAATATAGAATAGAGTAGAAAAAGTTGATAATATTATATGATCTAAGGAACATCTTAAAGAACACAATTGAATAGACTGACTATGTCTTCTAGATAGAAGTTAGGATTCATAACTATTTCAAGCAAGTTGACCCAGTTTATTGTATAGTTATATTTTTATATACTACATAAGTATGAAAAATAATATTTTAAATAAAATATTAAAATGAATAATATGTTCATAATGAACCTTTGTGGTTTTTGAGATTCTTAGTTTACAATTTTTATGTTGTATTTCTCAAGTTTTAATTTAAATATTCTGTGAGTAGATTCAACTAGGTCAATGGAGTTTAAAAAACCTATATACTAAAAGAGAATCTATGAACACAGTCAACTGAATTGACCATGTATGTAAACCTATAATTTAATAATAAAAATATGTTGATATGATCACCCTAGTCAATTATATTTGGATAAGACCTACATAGATAGAACATAGTCATTTTAGAGTGATTATGGGTAAAACTAGTGCATAGACTGCTAGACCAATATTAACATGTTTGATATAGTACTAAAAAAATAAAAATAAATAATATGATGATGAAATGAATTAATGAAATAAAACCTACAATGGTTTAATTCACATCAGGTTTATGAGAATGTATACAAAGGAAAATTCACTTAAATTATTAAATAATCCTATCTCAGATAAAATAAACCCTACTTACACTTAAATTTGTTAATACATTAAAAATTTGGGGTCATGACTAAGATAGATCCACTATACCTAACAAAGGGATCTATTACCATACTAACATCACTAGAGAGGATTCTAAAGCCTCTAGTCAAATAACACTATGTAATAACCCTAAATAGGTCCTACCTTTTCATATTCATTAATTATATGTAAAGTAATGTAAAATATAGTCTAGTGCTCACTAAAGACTATGGCATAAAGTATGGGTAATAAACATATAAATTAAACATGCCATAGAATATATATATTAAATTCAATGTAAAAGAAATATTAATTCATGGAGAGAAGTACAAATTCAAATTAATCTGCTTTAACAAAAGAGGAACAAATTTAGGAATACTTAACTTTTAATATAAACCCATCAAGCCTAAATATCTCCCTTAGACAAGGTTATTTTCAAGAGGTTTTTTTGGTATGTAAAGACAACTAAGATAATTCATCTCTAGGCTACACAACTTATGCATGGATTTAAAAGACTTCTCCACAATAAAAGATCCATATCTCGATGTAAATTATTGTGACCCTAAGTAATGTCCTCAAGTATAATGGTAGATAATAAAATTCATAATATAGTATTCTTTTTCTTATCTTACTCATAAATGATAAAAATGGATGTGTATATGTAGCAAAATCTAACCCTATACCTTAATAAACATTTAGTTGATAGCATTGTCCTAATTCAACTCTATAACATTATTTAATAAAAACTAGTTAAGTCTTGGTCTAGGGTATCCAAGGTCTACTTAGATCCATAAATAGTGACCCGTGATGCCCCATTAAGAGGGCATACAAGGATAAATGTGTGTATGGTCTCTAAAAAAAAATAAAAATGCAAGAAGAAAACTAAAATAAAACCATGGCTGATATTAATCCAAATGAGTTAATGCTTGCATACTCTATATTCCAATGGATTAGAATAATAGAATTAAATTCTCGACAAGATGGGGGGAATTAAGATGGATTCTCAAAATGATTTTATGCTTGCATACTTTTGCCAAATAGGGAAAATAATTGTAGGCTTAAAATTAGAATAAAGTGAAAAATGGAATTTTACTTAAAGAGGGTGGTCTTGATTGATCATAATAATGTGTCTCAAATGAGTGGATTTGATCACTGACTAACTAATTTATCCCAATAGAGAATATGTAATCATTTAGGAATTTAAATCATTTCCCTAAGTAGGGTATATTTTGATCATTGATCGATCTATTGATTTGATTGATTGATTGGAACCCATAACTCAAAGATTTAACTTGGTACACTGATTAAAGATGAGATGAAAAATATGTATGTATATTCCATGGAATAATGAATTTTCAGAGAATGAATAAGCAAAAAAAATCAAGAACATATTAATCATCAAGGGTAATAAAAGATATAATTAGAAGTAACTATTAATGATTGAATAATGATGTGAGTTGATTGAAATAATATAGATGCTAATAAGAATGTATCGAGGGTGGATAAGTTAAACTCAAAAGCTAAATTTAATCCAACTCAACCTTAGGGAAATGTAGTTATCCCAAAAAGTAGGAAAAAATAGAATGAAGTAAATTATTGTGACTTTTTGTATGGACTTAGATGTGTCATGATTATCATATACGTTTGACATGTTGGTCATTTAATTTCATTAGATTGGAAGACAATGAGATTTATTTTTGTGTCATTGCTAATTAGACCTATAGTACTTTATTTTTGATTTTGCATTTGAAATTATGCACAATGGTATAAAACATGATGATGGCATGGCCTAAATTTTCATAAGGATTGATCCTTGATTTAAAAGACAATTAACAACAATTCACCAACGATAAAAAACATGATCATAATATTGACACACATCAATGTATGCAATCAAGTATAAATCCATGACAATGAGCACCATGATGATAACCTTGTTTCCATAATGGATTGTCTCAAGGAAACATTAATAAAATAAAATAAATAGTGATCCTTGATTTATAGGTACTAATATCATTGTGGCCGCATTACATCCTCTTGGTCATAGCCATCATCTCCTCTCCATGGTCACTCTATACGCTCAAATTAAGGATATATATTACATGAGCCTTAGTATTTATAGAAGTTGTTGCGGTATGTAAGGATAATAAGGATAAGTTAGTTTTAGGATACACAACCTATATATGCATCCAAAATATTTTTTCCACAAGAAAAGATCCATATATCCAAAGTAACTACAAAAACCCTAGCAATGTTCCTCAGGTAGAATGTTGGATAAGTAGATGCACAATATAATATTATTCTTATTCTCTTCATCATAAATTATGTAAATATATGTGTATATATAGTTAAGTTTAACTGATATGTTTGGCCTAATTTGACTATGTATCATTATTTTATTAAAACTAGTAAGGTCCTAGTCTAGGTTTACCAAGCCCAACCTAGAGTTGTATCATGAAAATATTAATAATAATATAGAGTCAGACCAGGCTAACATTATTTAGTAAATGTCAAAAAGGATGTTAGGCTTATATAGGGGCTAAATGAGGTAGTTAGTTACTTAAAGGAGTGTGTAAGAGAGATACCAAATCTTAGGAAAGTGTATAGGTGATGGTTTGAAAGATAGAAAGTGGTGGTGTAAGGGATAAAAATCTCATGAAGCACTAATTCCTTGTCCACCATTTTCTTGATGTACCCCCTAAGCCATGTACTTATATATATTGAGACTTGATAGGTTTTTGCCTGAGAGAAAGCATCAATAATTGATACAGTTTGAAAATACTATATGTATACATATTCCCTACTATAATCAAATCACATGTAACATAGGTGCAACATAGGATGGTGCTTCAGGAAAAGAACATAACAACACACAATGATGAAGCTAAAAAAATAACAATAAGAATCAAATAATATAGATGAATGAAGATAATTGAAAAACACACAACCTTACTTATCTTAGTGTTTTAGTTGAGAAATGAAGTGAAATAAATTTGAAGGTGTCCAATGTATGAAACATTAGGTGAACCTACAAAAAATAGCAAAAAAGAGGAAAAAACTATTTTTTTTGTGAAACATACATGTAATATATGAAAGGATTAACTACAATGTTAGTATTCTAGAACATCTTTAGGTTTGGAAAGAGAGTAATTAGAAACAAATAATGGTCTAAAAACTAAATCTAAAGGTAAAGAAATTTGAATAGTAAATATAAATAGGTTGAAAATCAATTTATTTGTTATTTTTACTATTATGAAAAATAAATCTCTAAGAGACCCAATTTGAGCCTATAGAGTGACCATGGAGAGGAGATGATGGCTATGACCAAGAGGATGTAATGCGGCCACAATGATTTTAGCACCTATAATTTAATTTTTTTGAGCAATTCTAATTGAAATTAAGGTATATACATAAAATTAGATCATAGGGAAAATATAGACACTAAAATAGACCCTAATAAAATTTCAATTAAACTAGAGGTATAACAAGGTACTTGGTAGGAAAGGATCGGACTAATAAATATATAGGGTATTTATGGTAAATGGTTTAAACATCATAGTAGACAAAGAACAAAGTTGACCCTATCAACTCAGTTCATAAATTAGTAGAGAAATAGGGTTAAATTACGTAGTAGTGGGATGATTTAATATTATTTAAACTGGTTGAGTACATAGTATTAGGATGATATAGTTTGAAATAGGAAGGTGGAAGACATAGTACCCTTTGGCCAATGTAGTTGGTAATATGTGACCAATACATTCTAATAAATGGGTTTGACTACATATTAGAGTGATGACGTAGTATGTTATTACTGAAAAAGGGATAATTTAGTATCGAATAGGCCAATATAATAGGAAATAAAAGGGTCAAATGAAGGGTCAAAGACTATGACATGCTCGATTTAGTATCAAATAGGATGATGGTGTATAAAAATAATAAAACTAAATCAAATAAACTTATCAAGTAATTAATTTATTAATTTTTAAGAATATTTAAGAATGTAATTTAATTATTATGATGTCATGATCTGTTACATCTTTTGTCCTTTTTTATTTTCTGAGATACAAAATATTTTAGCACTTATAAAATGCATCTTGACTATCAAATCTATTTGAATGGTTATCAAATCTGGGTATGGCTCAAATGGTCACTTTAGGCTTTGATAACATTATAGAGGAGATAAATCCATATAAATGTTGATCTCATTGTCATTTTCCTAGTATCATGGGAATGGTTGGCCAACACTTTTTGATGAGACATTGAGGGAGACACCATAGAGGTGGCTATCTCTTTGGAAATTGTCCATGCATTCCTTAGAATTTTGATGACTGGGACACCAATGATTTATGATACACCTATGTCCAAGGATTAGAGATGAGACTTAGCCTAGTGGGCTACATGATTGGATAGGATATACCTTGGGTTGATGGTGAAATTATTCAATGTTTATTTTGTATACATTCTAGATATCTGAAAGGCTATGATAGGTCCTATGACAACATGTGTTTTGTCAAAAATTAGACAAAAAGGTACCACTGTACATGATAGCCTTATGTTAGTTAA
This sequence comes from Torreya grandis, assembly GCA_037957365.1. NCBI lineage: Eukaryota > Viridiplantae > Streptophyta > Pinopsida > Cupressales > Taxaceae > Torreya > Torreya grandis. The sequence continues at coordinate 1,624,937 of JARHVA010004004.1, forward strand.
TTTTTTTATCAAGGAGAACTATATGGTTTTGGTTCTATAATTTGGGTTCAAGTCATGCATGATACGTATTGTATGATATCCTAGGTATATATGATGATGGGACTATTTATACTTATGATAACATAGATATATTATAGGTTCCCTATGTATCAATTAGTTGGGTTACCCAATGTGGTCAATGATAGGTTACCTCAAGTCATTTAATAGAGGAAGGACCATGTAGCATGGGTCATGGCCTATATTATATACTATCACATAAGGGAAGATTCTATGTCATTCATAGACTAACTTAAAAACCATATGGCCTAGTTGGGATGTCATTATTACAGGTTTAGCACATGTGTGGATTGTGAACCACTACACTTCATGGATGAAGCCTCTTTGAGTGAATCTCATACCTAAACAAGTGAGACTTCCCCATCTGGTTACTCCTTTAAGAGTGCATAAATATTAGACATTACATGTTATATATCCAAGAGGAAGAGGAGATAAAGGGGTACCTATGGAGATACTAATGATCAGGCCTTTCTGGTGTAGACCATGGCTTGGTTGAGAATGATAAAAACATCTAGTGGATATTGAAAGAGAGCAAATCATGTATATGGATGCATAGGAGGAGATATCATAAAAATAATAATAATAGAGGTAATAATGGCCACCATGAGCTCATCAGATATAGAAACACCATCATTGTAAAGAGACACATACACTAGCTATCATTCAATGGGATCCTATAGTGGTTATAGGACATAGTTGGTCTATAGAGAGACCACTAAGGAGAGGAATAGAATAGGGTTAGGTGGTGACCCTTCAATTTGATTTTCATAATAAGCTAATGAAGGAGGTGCTAAGTGGAGGAGAAAATGATGAGACTGTGATCGATGATAATGAAATTAGTGAGAAATGTTTTAATTTGGTTTATGTTTTTGATATTGAACACTATTTCCATCATTGAATATGATAGAAGAGATGATTTGAGTATATATAATTTGATACCTATTTGATATTTGGTTTTGCATATCTTATAGTAAAGGAGGTCAAATCCCATTGTTTCATCTTCCCTAGATCAAGACATTTTAGATGGAGTGTCATCAATGTATGAACCTACCACATTGGATGAATGTATGGTTTTGTATGCACCACATCATGCATGTTGGTTTAAACTGGTGGGAGAGGTCATGCAATAGATACATTTGGTAGGTAGTGGATTACATCCATCGAAAATGGTTAGAGCTAGAGAGGATCAAGTATAGTAGGCCTTAGCATAGGTGTGATTCATGCACATGGTGACTACATTCCATCTAAGATAGGTATAGGCCTAGGTGGTCAATTTACAATGACATGTTTTTGGCTTAAAATCTTATATTTCCTCTTTATAGTGCACTATTTGTAAACATTAGTCGTATGCATCCATGGATAGCATGGCTAGGAAATAGGAAAGATATGATAGAGCATAACCTTAGAGCTGTATCTATTATATTTTTTACTTGGTTTTGTATAATGTATATGATATATATATATATATATATATATATATATATATATATATATATATATATATATATATATATATATATATATATATATATATATATATATATATATATATATATATATATATATATATATATATATATATATATATATATTGGTGTTGATAGTTTCATTGATCTCATAAGTTATACATGGATTTGGGTGTAGATGCATGGATACATTTCCTTTATAGCTCAAGTATTTATATTTTATTGTATATGATATGGGAAATATGTGATTTATGTTTTCCTTTCTATCATTATGTGATACACATGCATGGTTAAAATTAAAAATGAAAAATGATTTGGAAAATTATAAGTAATCTAAACAAGCATAATACACACTATATCACGATGGGAAATGTGTAATGATAAAAGATGATTAAATATAAAAAACCAAAGATTGTAAAAGGGGAAACAAATGTTTTAAAACCATGTAAAGGATTTTCACCAAATTAAAACAAATAAAAATCACATACTATCACTTTCGTAAGTATGAAATTTTTTGTAATCAAATGAAGAGGACATAAAAATTAATGGTATAAAAAATAAAGATTTTAAGTCAATCAATCATACTAAATTAAGTTTTGAAGTATAAAAATAAAAACAAAATGAAAAAGGAAATGAAATTAACCACACTAATTCATGATGCAAAGTATGAAAAAAATGTAAGAGGAAATTAAATTAATCACACTAATTCAAGTTGGGAAGTGTGATAAATTTAATAAAGTTATTGTAAACATATTATCAATGAAGATTAAGAAGATAAAAGTGAAATACTTATGAAGTAAGCATAAAACATACTAAATTTAGATGAGAAGTATGCCAATGATATGTAACTATTAATTGAACACTAGTTATCTCAAATTTGATATGTGTAATATCATTATAACTTGGTTATAGTAAGAACTTGGTATTGGAAAATTTTATGAGGAGGGCCTAGTCCTATCTATGGTCTTAGATTGCAACTCAAAAAGGGAACACCAATGATATGTAAACACCTATGGGAATGATTTTTAAAAATGTTTATAATTTGGTATTTTATGAGGAGGACTTAGTCTTATACACGGTCTTACATTACAACTCACAAGGAGAACACTATTGAGGTGAATGGAATTAAGGAAATGTTTTATTATGCTAAATTGTGAGGAGAAACTAGTCCTATTCATCATCTTACACTGAAACTCACAAAGGAAAACCCTAGAGGAAAATGATAAGATAATAAAATAATATTTCTCAAGGGGAAATATTAGGAATGTTGAAATGAAATAGGGAATCTAAAAATCATATCATAGTATTCTATGAGAAGATCTTAGGAAACGTGAGGCATACTATGTACAAAGAAGAGACACTAAGAGTCTAGTGAAAGTAAAAATAAAAAGGATCTATACTCACACTAATGACAAAGTTATAGAGTAAAACAAGTGAGATAATAATATCAACTCATGTTGGTTATATGAACAAGAAAAGTAAAATGGACCTAATTTCCCACAATATGTTCACTATTCTTTAGGACCTCTTATAGAGTTCTCAGTTTACTATGAAGATTGAGTTAATATGTGACAATGTAGGTAACACTATTTTTTTATTTTCCTATCCTAATATATTGCCCTAACACACCCTAGTGGAATTCAAATCTATCATGAGGCCAACTATGGAGTTTGAGATTTGATTAGAAATTGGAGATGTGTTATTATTAATTTCTTTTAGTGTGATTAGACTTTTGAATTTGTATGTTGCCTTTTGTATCATTTTTATTTTATTTTAAAGATTTGTATTTTAAATTTTTAATGGTTTTTATGATTCCTCATAAAGATGGATTTGAAATATCCAACATGAGTGATATAAGTGTTACACACGAATGAAATTTATACTTTGGTTAACAGGAAGATAAGTATCCAAAGATATGACTTATTAAACACTTAGACTTGCCTATGAACTAGTATATAATCTCAATTTTAAATTGTATGTATGCTTATTATGTGAAATAAATATAAAAGATTAAAGGGACATCCAGTGTAGATATGTAAGTAGAAGTACAATAAGATTTCTTATTTGTTAAATAATCATATCATAGATAAATATTACTAAGTGGAGAAATGTTTGTATAACCAAGTCACAATAATAATTATTTGAGTTTTAAGTGAGATAATATTAAAAAAAATCATTTTAAAAGAAAAATAATCCATGAAAGAAGTGAAATCATAAACATAAGTTTGAAATCATGAAAAGAGATGATAATTATCCATATCAAACATAGAAATCATAATATAAAGATCCATGTAAAATAGATAGGTGAAACAAAATTTAACATGTAATCAAGCATATATGATATATAAAATGGATAATAAATCTAATAAAAAATCATATTGAAGAACAATGGGAAAGAACACCATGTAATGTCTATAAATACTAAAAAAGTTTCCAACAAATATTATCTTTGACATTTGAAACATCTTGATGATGCAAGATCCTGACAATAGCTAGAGTCTCTTCCATCCTCATGGAAACTTTTAAAACTACTTCCATATAAATATACTCAATAAAAAATGTAGGTTTAGCTAAAGGATAATGATCATGAGGGATTCCATGTATATGATACTCAAGGATAGGAATAGATACCTCTATAGCAATGGTATCTATGGGTAAATAGGGAGGCACCTTTACTGGAGAAGGGGGTGCCACTAGTGAAGAAGGAGGAGGTTCCATTGGAAAAGGAGGAGCCTTATTATGTGGGTGAATTGTGGAAGGAAGGAATGATAGAGTAGGTATCGACTAAGGCTGATCACAAAGGTGATAATAGAGAATATGAAAATTATCAGTATGATGGGTACCTCACTAGTGCCAAAGATAATATACCTCCCCTTAGTTAGGAATATATTCAAGTAACAACTTAGGGAGAGGTATAACCTTATCACTGGGATAAGTATTGGTGTTACATAATGTGTCAATATGCTATTGAATCTATCAATAATGAGTGGAAGATTTGTTATCAATCCCATGGAAGCAAGATATATGTTTATTAGTAGGCTTTGGGAGCCAGCTAATAGAAGAGGTAGAACTAGTATTTGGGGGTAACTAATATAATTGGTAGTCTTTATTCCAATGATCGACAAGTTTTTTGATATCACAGTATGTTTGATCAACATATTTGGAAACCATTGGATCAAAATGTGGAAAATAAATACAGACATCTCCAGTCGAAGGTGGGGCTAGAAAAAAATGTTTTCTAGGATCATCTTAAGGTAAAATAGGATCTGAAATAGGACTCAGCTCATATGAAGGTAAGAATGATTGTTTGAAAGGATTAATCACATTAGCTATCATCTTTAGGGGAATAAAATTATAGGGATATTATTATATAGCAAATCGGTAAGGAACAATCATGGCATGATCCATGACTATTCTCATGAGAGGATCTAATAAAAATAGAGTTGTACCATGTGAGCGTTCCATCTCTAACATGAAACAAATATGAATAAGACTAGAATTAGGCTCTATAAATGAAGGAATTATAAAAGAAAAATGAAATTATTGAAATAAATAAGTGTGCTTTCAAATAATATATTTATAGATTTGACTAAAAATGGGTCATTTAAAGCATTACCTTCATCATAGTCAGGTGTATGCAAGTTGATGGTACATGTAGTTATGAAATTGACATCATAATATGTCTGATGGATATAATGTCTCATCTTAGTTAAGACCAAGGGTATATCATCAATACAAGGTTGAAGGGAATGAGGTTGAAAATAGGGAATAATTTGGCTGATTATATGGAGGAATATATCTTACATTTTTATTTTGAGGTTAATATGATCTAGCTCATCATCATCATCATAATATAGGAAGATAAGTGGTATGTTCCCAATTATATTAGGGACCATTATAACCTCAGGTAGAATTGATAGGATAATTAAAGAGTTGAGATTCCCTGAATGGTATAGAAGGTAAAGATTTAAGTGTAATAATTATAAAGGAATCAAATTATAATAATTGTTTAAAATTCTAAGGGTTTATGTCTCCTTGAATCTTGTAAATATCACCATTAGTGGGGAATTTGAACCATTGGTATGTGGATGAATAAAATTATCAAATGAGATGAGTCTAAGTTCTATAAAAAAAAGTGTTATAAAATAGGGGAAATTTAAATATCACAAATTTTAGGTTGATGGTGACATCAGGGATAGTAATGGTAAGCCACATGTAGCCTAGAGGAGGCATTTGCCTTCTATCATAGCCTTGACATGTGGTATGTGTGGAGTTGAGATTGCATTTGGCATATCTAATGCTTTAATCAAATCAATAGAAGAAACATAAGTATCTAAACCTTTATCAATTGATATTCACTCATCTTGGATATCACCAATTTGTACACTAATGCATAGAGAAGGATTATTTGCAAAAAAATAGGATCTTGGTGGGAATCATGGAAAGAATAGGAAACTTAAAGGAAAGATAAGTGTCCACTTTTTCATCAACATGTATATACATATATTACAATGGTTTAAGGATAACATATTTGGATATTTACAGTTAAGATTTACATCTTGTTAGTGGAGGATGATGTATTTTCATTTCAAACAACAATTGTATTAAACAATTTTGATGATGGGAGAAAGTTTGAATTAATTAGTCGAAAAGTATTTGAGATGGGAGATGAGAAACTTTTGCAATGGGGTCCCATTAATCATAACCCATGAGATGATTACTAGATATAGGAACATAATTTTTCAATAGATACTTCTAAAGAGGGTTGGAAGTAAAATTAGACTCATGTTAATAAGGTTTATTTGGTCTAGGTTGAGGACAAATAGGTTTATTGACTTTAGTTGGTGGAATGGTTGGTTGAAGTATTTATTGTGTTTATGTTGAAGACATTCCAAAACCTTCCCATGGTGTTAGATGTATGATCAATATGAGTAGTTTAGAGTGGTTCTTAGAAGGTTATAATGACATTTTATACCATATTTATTAGATAAGGTGGGGAAATGTCGTAGATGTTGTGGAACGGTTAAGAGGTTTGATGTGTGGATGTTGGAAAGGATTCAATAAAATAAATTATTCTTCACATGTTCATCATATTAACCACATTATCTTCATTAGTAGTGAAGTCTATAAATCTTTCCATATTTTTAATATAAGTAGTAGGCTTGTTAGTGTTATCTTCATGGTTGGCAAGAGGATCTTTGTATATAACAAAATGACCATTCACTTGATTTAAAGCTTGATTTTATTTTTTTTTAATTTCATGGGATTTAAAAGCTATGTCATATGCTTATTGATGATTTTGAATGATTTATTATTTAATATTTTTTTTCCAAGAATAACATCCCTAGTTAGATTGCATAGTTGTGTACAAGTCTTGTGAAAATGGCCCCAACTTGCATGAAACCAACAAAATTTGTTTGGCTAATAACATGATTTCATTATATGAGTTGGGTAAATATATTGTAGTAGAGGTCGTGGAAGATGATTTTGAATATTAGATAAGGATAATGATTTTTTGACATTAGTATTGTTAAGTTGATAATATATAGGATTATGAGTAATGGTTTGAGGGGGAGCATCATCTATCATGTTATTTTGAGCAATTTACTGAAAGTGAGTATCATAAGTATCAATAATTACATCATTATTTTCATGATGGTTTCTTTTGAATGATAATATGAGTGCCTATTGTATGTTGAGATGGTTCAAAATGATGCATGAAGAAGTCTTGTCGCTTAGCTTGGTCAAGTGATTCTTTCAAAGTTCTTGTAGAGATAGTCCTAGCCATATATTTTAATTTTCAGTAGAGATCATTAGTGAATAGGTAGAAGAGGTCATCATTTAACATATTATTATCATATTTTTTAGACAAGTTCTTCCATCATTTGATCTAGGCCTGTTGCATTTCATTTTTTAATTTGTTTATTATTTATGAAGTGAGCTAAGTCGTCCTCAAAAAGATCACTAGTTGGAAATTCTTGGTGTAGTGAGTTAACCAAGTATTTAAGGCTAATGATCAAATGGGATTTTAGTTTATTTTACCAACCTAAAGCATCTCCAAAGAGTGTTTTAGATAATATTTTGGTAATGTAAAAGGTATTAATTTTGACCCAATGTTTATAAAGGTTAATGAATTTCTTTAAATGCAATGTGGGACTATTGGAGCCATTATAGGTGATATTAGTGTGATACCCCTAATAATAATATTATCAATTTGAGGTAAAATATGTTCATTTTGTATATTTTTGATTGTTTTATTAATTATGGGTGGTTGAGGAATAAGGTTATCATGGTAATCCCTAAAGGGGTGGGGCCATTTGGATTTTGTGCTCCCTATAAAAACTCATGAGGTTGGATTTGAGGGTTAATGAGATGGTTTTGAATCTACATCATTTAATTTATGTTTTTGGTTTTAAAAGTATTCATTTAATTGTGTGTTTGTAGTAAGGGTCGATTAGTTTTGGTAGTATATTGACTAGTGTGTGTAACATGTGATGATTTAGTATTAGTATTAATGTCTTGAGTTTCACTATGAGTATTAGAAATCACCACAATAGTGGATTGAGAATCATTGGTATAAAAATAATCACTAGTAGCATGATTAACATTGGTATAAAAATAAGCACTAGTGACATGTTTAACATTGGAAGAAAAAGATGCACTGGTGGGATTGTTAAGAAGAATGGTATTTGGAAAATTCCCAGTAAAAGTTGTACCTAGCATCTTAGTAGAGATACATGGCATGGGGACTGAAGAAGTTATAGAATAATATGTCATGGTTTATGAAAGAGACATAATAGATAGAAAACACTGAGAGGAAAAGAAAGAGTCTCCCCAAATATGTGAGAGAAAATAGGGGAGGGTAACAAAGTTTATTTTACTTAAGGACATATCATAATATTGTATATGGTTTAAGGGTCATTTTAATTTATGTTGAAGACAGTTATTTATGAAGAAGAGCATTTCATTTATTTACTCCAAATCACGTTCATATTCTAGTCAAAATAAAGGATTAATAAAAAAGGACAAATGGGGAGGAGTCCCATAATTAGTAGTGTGAATGGCAACATGAACATTATTTTTATCCAAGGTGTGAGGAAAAAACTATATCTTATGAAATATATTATGATGGGTTAGACTCATCATGTTTGTCTTATTTTACTCTGTATTATCCTCAAATAGGAAACTCATGATGAAATAAAAGGGGAAGAAAGTTTACAAAAATAAGAATAAGGTCATAAGATACACAATTAGACTAATCAATAGTGTTCTATAAAATAGGAAATAAAATAGTTGACAAAGGGAAAATATCATATAGGTTGACTATGTACTACTAGGCACAAAATAGAATAAGATGATAAGAGGACATGGTCGAATAGATCGATTGTGTATTGAAAGGTAAGAAATAGAACAAATTAATAGAATACAAAATTGGACAAGTTAATTATGTAATTTAGGGGAGAAACTAAATAGGATGATAAAAATACACACTTACATAGAGGGACTATGTATTAAAAGGAAGAAGGAAGAAAAGTCTCGAAAATACTATGTTGATAGGGACTATAATGTTCTAAAAATGATTTTTTTTGTAAGCTAATATATAATAAAATAAAATGAAGAACATTATCAATTAGATCAATGTTATTTAACTAATTAGAACACACAACATAAACCTTGCACTCATCCTCGCGAGTGAAAGTTTTACAATATAAAATACAATGATAAAAGAATAAGAAGAAAATTTAATTTAAATGTTAATTAATTAGTCATTCCTACATTTTGATAAGTTATAATAAATTTGAAATTAATGTGATGGGAAGTAGGTTGAAAGAAGGAACTAAAATGTGATCTACATAGAGTTTCATGTAATTTAGGATGAAAGAGATATGTGTTGGTGATGGTATTAGCTTGGTATTGTGTCTTACCCCCCACATCACAATCTCATGGTAATAAAGGTAGTGGTTGATTTGAAAATATATATAATCAACCATGTGATTATACTTGTCTAGAAAAGCATGTCAACTTGCCCCTTGGTGATGAAATCCAAGTAGCTAGACCTTGGTAAAAAAAATGTTTATTTTTTTTCTTTAAAATGATTTGGAAGTGTGTGGAAAAGAGAAAAATAGTATGACTAAATTGGTAAATTAAAATTCCACGTAATGAATATGTGTTTCATATTATAAGCATGCAAGTAACTAAAATGAAAAATGGACTAATTACTAAGTAAATATGTTAATTCTTTTGACTGTGAAGAGTACAGAGATAGTTCAGGTGACACTGTATGCAAATAATATAGAATAGAGTAGACAAAGTTGATAATATTATATGATCAAAGGAATATTTTAAATAACACAATTGAATAGACTGACTATGTCTTCTAGATAGAAGTTAGGATTCATAACTATGTCAAGCAAGTCGACCCAGTTTATTGTATGGTTATATTTTTATATACTACATAATTATGAAAAATAATATTTTAAATAAAATATTAAAATGAATAATATGTTCATAATGAACCTTTGTGGTTTTTTAGATGCTTAGTTTACAATTTTTATGTTGTGTTTCTCAAGTTTTAATTTAAATATTCTATGAGTAGATTCAACTAGGTCAATGGAGTTTAAAAAACCTATATACTAAAAGAGAATATATGAACACAGTCAACTAAATTGACCATGTATGTAAACCTATAATTTAATAATAAAACTATGTTGATATGATCACCCTAGTCAATTATATTTCGATAAGACCTACATAGATAGAACATAGTCATTTTGGAGTGATTATGGATAAAACCAGTGCATAGACTATTAGACCAATATTAACATGTTTGATATAGTACTACAAAAATAAAAATAAATAATATGATGATGAAATGAATTAATGAAATAAAACCTACAATGGTTTAATTCACATCAGGTTTATGAGAATGTATACAAAGGAAAATTCACTTGAATTATTAAATAATCCTATCTCAGATAAAATAAATCCTACTTACACTTAAATTTGTTAATGGATTAAAAATTTGGGGTCATGACTAAGATAGATCCACTATACCTAACAAAGGGATATGTTACCATACTAACATCACTAGAGAGGATTCTAAAGCCTCTAGTCAAATAACACTATGTAATAACCCTAAATAGGTCCTACATTTTCATATTCATTAATTATATGTAAAGTAATGTAATATCTAGTCTAGTGCTCAGTAAATACTATGGCATAAAGTGTGGGTAATAAACATATAAATTAAACATGCCATAGAATATCTATATTAAATTCAATGTATAAAAAATATTAATTCATGGAGAGAAGCACAAATTCAAATTAATCTACTTTAACAAAAGAGGAACAAATTTAGGAATACTTAACTTTTAATATAAACCCATCAAGATTAAATATCTCCCTTGGACAAGGTTATTTTCAAGAGGTTTTTGTGGTATGTAAAGATAACTAAGATAATTCATCTCTAGGCTACACAACTTATGCATGGATTTAAAAGACTTCTCCACAATAAAAGATCCATATCTCCAAGTAAATTATTGTAACCCTAAGTAATGTCCTCAAGTAGAATGGTAGATAAGCAAATTCCTAAAATAGTATTATTTTTCTTATCTTCCTCATAAATGATACAAATGGATGTGTATATGTAGCAAAATCTAACCCTATACCTTAATTAACATTTAGTTGATAGCATTGTCCTAATTCAACTCTATATCATTATTTAATAAAAACTAGTTAAGTTTTGGTCTAGGGTATCCAAGGTCTACGTAGATCCATAAATAGTGACCCATGATGCCCCATTAAGAGGGCATGCAAGGATAAATGTGTGTATGGTCTCTAAAAAAAATTAAAAATGCAAGAAGAAAACTAAAATAAAACCATGGCTGATATTAATCCAAATGAGTTAATGCTTGCATACTCTATATTCCAATGGATAAGAATAATAGGATTAAATTCTCCACAAGATGGGGGGAATTAAGAAGGATTCTCTAAATGAGTTTATGATTGCATACTTTCACCAAATAGGGAAAATAATTGTCGGCTTAAAATTAGAATAAAGTGAAAAATGGAATTGTACGTAAAGAGGGTGGTCTTGATTTATCATAATAATGTGTCTCAAAAGAGTGGATTTGATCATTGACTAACTAATTTATCCCAATAGAGAATATGTAATCATTTAGGAATTTAAATCATTTTCCTAAGTAGGGTATATTTTGATCATTGATCGATCTATTGATTTGATTGATTGATTGGAACCCATAACTCAAGGATTTAACTTGGTACACTGATTAAAGATGAGATGAATAATATGTATGTATATTGCATGGAATAATGAATTTTCAAAGAATGAATAAGCAACAAAAAATCAATAACATAGTAATCATCAAGGGTAATAAAAGATATAATTAGAAGTAATATTAATGATTGAATAATGATGTGAGTGGATTGAAATAATATAGATGCTAATAAGAATATATCGAGGGTGGATAAGTTAAACTCAAAAGCTAAATTTAATCCAACTCAACCTCAGGTAAATGTAGTTATCCCGAAAAGTAGGAGAAAATAGAATGAAGTAAATTATTGTGACTTTTTGTATAGACTTAGATGTGTCATGATTATCATATACATTTGACATGTTGGTCATTTAATTTGGTTAGATTGGAAGACAATGAGATTTATTTTTGTGTCATTACTGATTAGACCTATAGTACTTTATTTTTGATTTTACATTTGAAATTATGCAGAATGGTATAAAACATGATGATGGCATGGCCTAAATTTTCATAACGACTGATCCTTGATTTAAAAGACAATTAACAACAATTCACCAATGATAAAAAACATGATCGTAATATTGACGCACATCAATGTATGCAATCAAGTATAAATCCATGACAATGAGCACCATGATGATAACCTTGTTTCCATAATGGATTGTGTCAAGGAAACATTAATAAAATAAAATAATTAAGCAAAAAAACAAAAACACAAACACACACATACACATACAAAAACTTAAAAATAAATTCAGCATAAAGAATCTTCTCATTTAAAAAATTAAAAATTCATGTTTAAAGGTTTTATGAAATGATAAATGGATGGTTCCCATAAGCAAGGATACATTCAAGGGAAGGAATCATCTTAAGGTGGATAGAATGATTGGAAGCAGTAAAGAGTGTACCCCTTTAGGGTGTACTTGGGAAGGAAATATTGCAATAACATTTTAGGACGTAAAATGATTTGATTAAATATTGTGACCAAATTTAGGACAAGATAAATATTTTTTTATTTTGTGCATTTATATCTATTTTGGAGATTTTAAGCATTTTTTGATTTTTATAATTATTTTGGTTTTATATATCTCATGGAGATTTTATGCCCCTTTTACAAATTTTAAGATTTTAGAATGTTTTTAATGGTTTTGATATGTTACGATTTTAATTAGTTGGAGGATTATCATATTTAGTGTGTTTTTTAACTTGTCAAATGGTGATAGCATGGCATAGGTTTATTAAAAATTAGAAAGAGCATGTCTTAGCTTGATCATAAAATGGTGAAATCATGACTTAAATTGCTTGTAAAACGGCGAGAGAGTGGCTTAGGTTTCTCAAAAAATTGGCGAGATCATGGCCTAAAATTCTCATAAAATGATGAGAAAATTAAAAGATGGTGGCCAAACTTACCTCAAAATATGAGCAGTACCTACATAGCCTAAATGGACCTCAAACCCTTATTGTTAAATCTAAAATGTGACATAATGGAATTGACTTTTATTGATTACATTATTATATGGACAAGGATTAGTATTAAAGTAAAGACATGTTATAGCACCGAAATAGATAATGGATTGAAAAAAAATCAGGGCGTGAGATAAGGGTGGTCAAGATGACCTAAAAAATTGAGTGCTACATACATTGTCCAAATGGACCTCAAGCCATTGTATTTCATCTTAAAGATGAGAGATAATAATGAAAGGGATAAATGGATAATATGGGATAATAATGGGTGATAAGGATTGAAAGGACTAAGAGTCTCTAAGGACCACATCACTTTAGAACTAAATCTATCAAGTTGTCAAAGTGTCATGCAGATAATATGATAAAATGTTTCCCAAAAATTTATCAATCTACCTTCTACTTATGTAAAAAGGTAAATATGCAAGACTAATGGTCACAATAAGATGGGCTGGGTTGAATACAATTGGATGGCCAAAATGTCTTGAATGTAATGGAAGTGTAATGGATGAGATGACTTGAATGAAATGGTCTGAAATGTAGAGATGTATGCCCCCAACTATAAAAGTACTTGATAACAAAAAATTATTTACCATGATGTAAAAAACTTGGTTTTCATCATGGTACTTTCCCAAGGCACCATGCGGAAGGCTTTCACCATTCAACAAATAATTTATCTTTCTCTTTTTTATTATTTTAAAAATTTAATTGATTTTTTTTTAAATTTTTTTATCATCTCAACTTGATGGAAGATTACAAAACGCATAATGTAGACCCTTTATTGTGTATCCAATACCTCTTCAGAATAGCTTCTATACTTGGATCCTATTACTACTGTGAAAGAGATGGTCACTATCGTGATCTTCATTGGTCATTGATTTTTTTCATTCAAACCTATAGATAATTTTTATTTGAAATATCTTTAAAAAAGAGTGATACCATGAAGGTTAAATAAGGGTATGCATGGGAATAAGGATCTAAGTAGATAATGGAATATAGTTCTTAAAAAAATACTAGGATCAAAATGGAATGTATAATGGTTTGGGGACAAATGAAGATTGATATTTTTTGTCACACACATTGTAAATTAGATATTCAAATAATTTTATTTTTGGTGGGTCCAATATTAACTACATTTGTCACTTAATTAAGCAACTATGAAATAATTGTCTAAGCTATTATCTCCTAGAAGTGGTTCTCACCAATAAAATATTATTGATTATTCTTTTTTGATTTTCTAATAACACCTTGGATAAGGTTTCACTAAGGGACATTGATATTTCATTTTAATTTCCCATTGGTACCTTAAGTAATGTTTCACTAAAGGATGTTGATTTTATCATTTTATTTTCCCATAGCAACTCAAAACATATTTCACTAGGAAATTAATCTTTTGTTTGATTTTGTGTTAGCTCCCATAAATTATACCACTAATATGTTTCCATGGAAAGATTTGAACAATGAATGATTCTATTAGTCCTAATTGATTTTTGTGAGAGGTGGTATATCAATATAATGACTAGGATAGATAATGGTAGAGACATATGCCTTGTAATATAACTGTAAAAGGTAGGGTACTCCTTGTAGATACTACTAGGATAATTTGTGTCTATGCTAAATTAAATGTCATAAAGGACTATATAATGATAAAAAAAATGTGTTCAAGTGGATCTATAATGATTATACATCCAATGCTAGAAAAAATATTAATATATGTTGAATCTGAGGATGATTTAGACTTAAGAGGATATAGTAAAAGTGTATCAACAATGTTTTAATATCCACTAATATATTCTTATTCTAGAGATAATTTTGACTCAAGGATGTGAATCCAATATTGAGATAGACATTGATTATACTTCTGATGCTAAATGTGATATTGGTTCTAGAATGTAACCTAATTCTAAAATAGAACCTGTTTCTAATATAAAATTAGTCATAAAGAGGGCCTACTAAAATGTATTATACACAAGTACCTTCTTTAAATTATGATTGGAAATGAAATATTTGGGATGAAGGAAATTTTATAAATAGAGAGTGTTTGGCAATGATTAAATAATTGGTTTTTTCTCAAAAATAATGGGATCTTAAAAGATGGGATCATTGAAAATGGGTCATCTGTCAAATAGAGGTCCATAGTAAAATAAAAGTGTAGTGTTAATGGTTCATGTTTGGTCAAACATGGGTGATTCAATTAAAACATCAAGAATTTTTTGATTATATTTATCTTTATTTGAAAGTGGATGTACCTAATCATTCTTAGGAAAGCGATCATGACATATCCCAATTGAGTAGTTATCATATTCAGACACATTTGGGTCTTCAATAGACAATGGACTTTAGAAGGATAATGGCATAACAAGTCTCTACTATTGGCTTTATTATGGTTTTAATACTAGATTGGATTGTGGACCAATGGATAAAATTTAAATTTATATGCAAAGTGAGATAAGTTTTGGCTAAGCTGTATGTGTTGATCTATCACATTTTAATGTATGACTAGCCAAACTAGAATAGGTTTAGGATCATGAGATTTCATGACTCAGATTAACCTTGAAATAACTCCCCCAAATAAGGATACATGCATGGGGGATGGATTGGAAGAAACTTTCCCCAAATAGGTTAGTCTTTCTATTAATTAGAATCAACACTTAGAGGGTGGTCTTAGCCTAGATTAGAATTGGTTTACCCACAAACAGAGTTGATTTACTTAATTTAAATGGGTAAAATAGGGTCATTTTTGTATTTGGTGTAAGTCTTGGCCCCAAAAAATGATAAATAGACATGATTATAATAGATTGTCCAAAACTAGGTGGATTAACATTCACTGGATTCGGTTGAAATGGCCTTGATTTAATTTTACAAAAGTATGGTACATTAACATAACTTGGAATGGATCATAAATAAGTATGAATATACTATATGTGATTTAAATGAAATAAGTTATGTATGAAAATACTTCATATTTTTCCATCGACATGTGTGAGATATTGAATGGAAAGACAAGATGTGCTTTGAATTACCATGTAATTAATTCAAAATAATTGGGTTTGGTTGAAATAAACATAATTTGGTATTGTTCTAATTGTGTGGTTTTGAATTTAACCTTTGGGTAAGTATGAATTGACTTGGAATTAGATTTAAAATATGGTTGAAGATAGAATTAGTTATATTATAATGTGGTTCAACACAAGCAGGATCATATTAGAATGTATTTTAAGATGAACCTAATCAACTTGAAATGCAGTTGAAAAAATAATATAATTAGATTAGAAAATGTTCAAGATGAAGTTGATCATATTGTAATGTATTTGGGATTTAGTTCAATAAAAACTTGATTTAGTTTGGATTGGCATGGTACATAATCGGTTTCATAAATGGTTCGGGATGAACCATTTTTGGCTTTGCTAGATTGGTATATGTTAAAGAGGAAATTTATTTGGATTTGATTGGAATGGTAAATGTTTAAATGTGAACCCAATTGGAATATATTGTCATGGTATATAATTAGTTTGGTATGTGTTTTAATATGAACCATATTTGGATTTGATTGGCATGGTACATGGTTTAGGACAAACCTAATCTAGGTGTGATTAGATTAAAACAAGAAAGGGGTGAAAAGTGACCCCATGTGGAAAATTGATATCAAAATATATTTGGGTCTAAATGTACTTGATTTTAGTGGCTTTTAAATGGACATTATAATGGGACCACATAAATAGTGTAATAGTACAATGGGCCAACATAACACTAATATGGGATAAAGATTGACCAAAAATTAGGCAAGGTAATGCCTCATATTGTAAATTTAATTCCAAAATGATTTGTTCTTAGGATAATATTATTTTTGTTCAATGTTTGAATGCTTAGTTGGGTTTATCAATGCAAATTCCAAAGTGGAATAGTTCAATCAATTTTGGTCAATGAAAGTGTAAAAATAATAAAGGTGCATGAGTCAAACATGTCTCCAAAAGGGTGTATAATTGCTGCATCAAATGATTTTAATATGTTTTAATTTGGTATAGAATGTTGGATGGAAAGTATGTTTGATTTGATTTTTATTTTTAACCTAGGATTTTGATAAGTTCTCTTCAGAATGCTGGTTTGATTTAAAGTATGTTAAATTTCACATGGTCATGTAGCTTAGATAATGTTTGAATTACATTTTTTTTTAACATTTAAATTAAATTAAGCTTGATTTAATTTAGAACATTAATTTAATTTAAACATTGGAAGAAAGTTTGACTAGTGTTTAAATTTTAGAAAAGGTTTAATTTGATTTGATTTGGTTTGACTTGATCAACCATATTTGAATTTGTACATGGCTTAGACTAAAACTAGAAATTGGTTTTCAATTGGTAATACATTTAAAATTTTAATTTTTATTAGGTATGTAACAAAATAGATGGTATAATGACATTGATTTAGATAAAATAATGGATTTTGGTTTCAAATCAGAATCAGTTTTAAATTAGATTATGATCAAAATTAGGAATTGGCTTATATTAGATTGAATAACAACATGATTTAGATAATAGGGTGTGTATTTATCCAAATTTTTACATGGAATTCATAAGAGAGTGAATTTTTACACATAAATTGGGCAAAGTAAAATGTCTTTGTGTATTTATTGTATAAAAATGTTATGGAATTTGTTTTTTTGTTTTAACTTGGTTTAAATACAAGATGGTTTTGACACAACATATAAATAAACCACATTTTTGAATATGATCCGATTTTAATGGTATATCGATAGTGAATCATTGTCACTAAACATTAGATATACTCACCTTTGAGAGGATTTAAATTTTAAGGGATCATTAAATAGTTAAACAATAACTATGTTGGTGTGTTAATCCCATCATTTTCTCAAAGGTTTGTACATGTAAGGAAATATTTGAGAGATATTATATTTACACACCTACATTAGTGAATTTTCTATGACAAACAGACTTATACTCTAAATTTTTTTTAGCTAACTATATGGTCCCCAAATTTGACAACTACGTCATTTAGACATTGAGTATTAATAGCCTATTCACATAAGGGTGTTTTACCTTCATGACCACTTCATCCATAGGATTTCAATGTATTTATACAAGAAAAATCAATCCTTGAGAGAAAACATCTAGTGTACATGTTTGAATGTGGAAGCCCCACCCCTTTACTTCATGGTTGTACATACAAAATGCTTGAGATTAACCCTGGATAATAAAATATTACCCTAATATGTATACTCCACTGAATAAATGGGATTGGTATGAATGCTAGGGGATGAAACCCATGTCTTCATGCCTTAATAATTTATGATGAGGTGATGAACTCCACTCTACACAGTCAAAATAAAAAGAAGGTATTAGCATTCTAATTCTTAAGAATCCATCGAAAGGCAAAGTGAATAGCATAATAGGCACATATTTAGGATAAAAATATTAATTTATATTTCTAGGTCAACCAAAATGGGGGGAGAATACATATAAAAAATTATGTAAGACACACGTAAGATGTAAGAATTAAAAACCTAAAATCTTGAAGGGAAATGATTCAGTAACAAGTTTTATAACCCAAAATGAAATACACATTTATTTTAATCCAAATATAAAATATTTATTTTGTTTAAGCCCAAAGTAGAATCTTTGTGAAAGTATCATTCTTTGATATAAGTCTAAACCCAAATTTTTAGTCAAGGTCCTATAATAAAAGTGATTAGTAGTTTGAAAAGTGGATTCATATTATCAAGGCAAGTAAATTTTTACATTTTAATAACTTTCATCCTTAACACACATATGAATTCACCATTTACCAATGGAATTTTCATTGTTTTTAAGAACCTAGATAAAACATATAAAAATGAATAAAAACATAATACAAAGGCATTTTCATCAATTAGTAGTGGCATTTTCATATATTTGCATGAGTATTTTCACCAATAATAACTAAAATTTAATCAAAATGAAATTAAGATTTGTAAAATAGTAGAAATAGATAATATGGGATACCTGGAAGTTAATTCATGATTATGTGGGATATATTTACTAATTTAAGGGTCAAATTTACCAATTTGAAGGTTGAATTTACTAATTATCAGAACATACATAAAACATATTATAAAAAGTAAAAAAAACATAGAAAATGGGCATTTTTACCAATTATCAATGTCAATTTCATTGATTTTGGGATCAATTTCATTATTATAAACAAATTCACCTTTACAAAACATAATTTCATTAAATTTTAGAGTCAAATTATATCAATTGAAGGTCAAATTTGTTAATTTGAAGGTCAAATTCACTGATTATGATGACATATAAATGATCAAAACCATATAAAATGAAATCAAACATCACGGATTTATATGGCAAATTCATCAATTTTGAGGCTAATATCGATGTTTAGAAGGGAAAATTCACCAGTTTCACATGGGATGGGGTTTTCAATTTTTTTTAAGAAAATGATATGAGTTAACTTATATTATGTTGAAAATATGCATTTTAGGTTGAGATTGGTTGTGTGATGTTTGAAAGGTATCTATGATCATTATTTTGGGAGAAGTGATAAGAGCATTTGACTTGGGGGTAAATTTGTTTCTTGATATATGAAAATCAATTTTGGTGAATTCTTTTTACCTTGTAGAGGTTTTCCCATGGTAAACCTTGCCTCTATGTTAATTTAATCCATGTATGCTTCCTTATTTATTTCATGCTATGAAAAGCTAGTGAAGGAAATTTTATTGGCAAGCAATTATTTGTTATATTGAATAATCAAATTTTAACTTTGTTTTTAATGTGGAAGGCCATATTTGGGAATGTTATTGCCCTGTGTCTCAAAAGAAATGTCAAAAATTGTTGAAGAGCCTCTTAATTTTTTTGGGAAGTGATTTTGGGCTTTAGGGACCTATCTAAGTCCTCTCAAATAATTTGGAGATCACTTAAAGATTTTTTGAGTCATTTTTCAATTTTTACCTCCACTTAGGACTGGTGTATGGTTTGGGCACTTTGAGAAATTATATATTTTTATTCTTGGCATCAAACTACTCCCATAAAGTTTTAATGTCTTAGTTGTGTAATATCAAGACCTTGTGGAAAATTTCAAGGACTAAGGAGTTCTGGATCTCCACTTCCAAATTTTATCGCTCCTCCATTGGTGCCTCTGTATAGCCTAGGAGGCTAATATATTTCCTTATTGCACCAAAAATAAAATTTTGAAGTTGTATTCTTATTTTTGGAAAGGATTCAAGAAGAGTTACAAAATTTCATGCCTTATCACAGTGTGTGCAAGCTTTTGTGATATCCCAAACATATAAAGAAGTGTCATTAGTATCAAAAGGCGTGCTACAGGAAAGTAAATGTTTTATATATTTTGATAAAAATGTATTTTTAAAATAATTTATTTAATAATTTACCTTTTTTGCAAAATTAAAACCCACTCCCACCTTATATGACCAAATTTTAATCCTAAAATGAATAATCAAATTAATCAATTTGCCCTTCGAAATAACATGTTATTTATATTGATTTATTTATTCTTTTATTTAAATACATTTAATTATGTATTTGTGCATGTAAACTCTTAAATAATCTCATAGAAGGGTTCATGAAAGTATAGTTTTCTTAAAACTTGTGAAGAGGAGGTCTTGAGTTCAGATCTCACCTAAAAACCCTTCAATTTTTAAAATTTCATTTCATTTCAATTAAATTTCATTTTTTGTGTGTGTTATGTCTCACACATTCAAAAACCCATGTTATCCTATCTACCTTACTTCAATTTGTTGACCAAACCTTAATCAAGGAAAACATAGTCATCCAACCAAACGATATTAAGGTTTTGACAAATTTTCAAAACTTTTGAGTAAGCAATTTTTTGTTTTGAAGCTTCATACAATTGATTTTAAACCTTTTTTAATAATAGTGCCTAGGTGGTGGTTTTGAGTGTGAATCTTTCGACACTTAGAATTATGCAACTTTAATCTAATGTTTTTTTATAGTTTGGCATCTACATTATGTAATTGAATATAGTTGCATGTGCAATTCATTATTTTTGAAAAATAATTCAAAAATTCATTTAAAATGTTAACTTTTTAAATTATTTATTAATTTTAGTATATTTTTTTGACACTTGCGATACCTTGTTTTGTCACAATCATGTATAAATTTCTTACTTTATCTACAATTGAATTAAATAATTACTATATATTCATACTTTAAATTTATTTGTCATTATCAATAAAGTTAAAATTCTCACTTAAAAAGTTCTTTATTAATCACTTGACTATTATATTTTTTAAAGGGAAGCTAGGGATTTACCTCATTTCTTTAGATAAATTTTAAATGTTTAATGGAATTAACTATGATATATGGAAAATTTGTGTTAAAGCCAAATTTATGGCCTAAAAATTGTGGAATATTGTTGTTTGGATTAAGAAATCCCCTTCTAAATTACATGTGACCCAGGGCTTTCCAATACATTCCAATAGAAATCATAGGAGGATATGTCTATTACATTATGGAGTGTTAGTGATGAATTATTCCTCCACATTGGTAATCAAGAGTCTCCTAAAGAAGCTTGGAATCTCCTTAAATATACGCGTGAGGGAACTCACATTTAAAATATTATTAAGTTAATCCTTGAATTGTTGACAACACCTATGAAAGGTAATGATAAATTTGTGAATTTTATCACTAAAATTAAGAACAATAAAGTTTAGTTAGATGGTTGTACCTATAATTTGATTCAGGATCAATTACTTTATTTTTGTTAAGGTATAGTGTTTACATTATTAATGTAATAACATAAATATTGCTGTTATAAAAATATTACATTAATATCTTATGGTTACTTTTATTTAGTTTAAGAAATATATTATTTGTCACAATATATTCATCTATAGTAGGTTATTTTGGATTTTATCTATGACAGATATTGGTAGATATTGTACCTCCCCAATTATAGAAAATAACTTTCCTATATAATATGTATTTCTCGTATGAGTTGAATATGAATAAATAATAATATAATATGTTGTTAAATTATTCTATGTGTTCGGCTCTCTACAACTCTATTTTTATCAATATCTAGTATTAGAGCATAGGAGATCTAGCCATGAGAGTGATGTTATGTCTTAGATTTAGCATACCATGATTTTTTCATTAATTTGAATGTGTTATCTTCATTGATAAGCCATATTTGAAGATAGATATTGGTAGAGCATTTAGCAATGTTGGTATAAGATCTATGATTAAGTTTGATGCAATAATATCAATGATAATCCATATGGCTCAATATTGTCATGTATCTTTATAATCTCTACATGCAACTATGTGTTTAGTTTAGTTGTGCCAAGCTATTAGGTAGTTTGAGATATTTGGTCGTATTACTTATATTGGCATCAAAAGACTTGCATTGAATCCATGAATGTGTGAAACTCAATGTGTATTATTTGAATGGTTATTATAACACATAACTATCATAGTGGTTACACTAAAATTTGTCACAAACATGCAAACCTATCATGTTTGCCTACACAAAGACGGAAAAAATGAAAATTAGTTATTATAGCTCATCATGTAGTTCTGTGCATAGATCATTCACATCAATCTAATCAAGAATTAGCATTATTTTGAGATTTTATGTTGTACATCAATTTACAGATCCATAGATCTAATTACATGAAGGACTTGTCTACTTTGAATTGATTACACTCAAAACTTTCCATTGCTCAGCCACATCTCACCTTGGCATCGCCACCATATGAATAACTTACACTACAGTTATTAGATTCAAGGTTTCTAATGATATGAATGGTTTGGTGTTTTATAAATAATAAATTAACTTTGAGGCTTATCCATGAAAATTTACTCACACCATGAATATATAGTTAAGGAAAGTGTCAAAATATTCTTCCAAATCATGTGTTAGGGTCTTGGTAGATATGTAAAGATCGGTAACTGTATAACAATCATAGATTCTATCTCTTATAGATCATAGTTTATTTAGGTTTTGTCTAATCTAAATGACTATCCAATAGGTGGCTTTATTCAATGTGCCATGATATTTCCATGCACTCGTCAAATATCCTAAAGTCCATACAAATTGAGAAGTAATATTTATTCAAAATAATGTTTGTAGTTTCAGTTATTAATTTTGTTACTATGAGTTTAGTCATGTTTAGAGTCATCTTTTTAATAGTTGTTATGAATATTTAATACTGATATCAAAATAGTTATTTAGTCTTTCAAATAGATTTTTAATTAAATTATTACTATAAATCTAATGTTATATATAGTATCAATAGTTGTATATGATTTTTATGTGTGTGTGTTTATGTCCATAGTAAAAAGTTAGGTAAAAAAATTTAATGTCCTTTTATTAGGTTATTAAAATGTATTGAAAACTCAAAAATATCAAGAATCAAGTTATTTTTTGTAAGAGTAATTTTGTATATTAAAATTTAGTTTTATAGAATGTATCAAAGTCAAAGTGTCAAAAATTAAAAAAAATGATTGTAAAGGATACACTATCACTTTTATGTGATGTCTTAAGTCAAATGTTGAGTGTGTAAGTCTTGTGGGGGGACCCAATTCCATTCAAATTTACATGCAATTAAGTTTCATCAAGATATTGACTAAGTAAGTAGCTTCTTCAACTAGAGGAAGGAAAAAAGAGACACTGAAGGTTTCATAGCCTCTTATTAGCCACTAGTGATGGGGCCACTTTATGCTTTAGTGGCATTTTTATTTTTAGTTGTGTGGTGTGTTTGATTTCAGGATAGTGTGATTTGAAATAAGAACAAAGGTTGTGTCCCTATTCATATTTTTTTATAAGTGAATTACATGTTCCTATGTAACTTATCTTAAATGTGATAGTGATGAGAGATAAAATCTATACTGCATATCATGATGTGGTTTATGGTAAGCCATTTATAAAACCATTATTTTGTTGTTTCTAGTAAGCCACTTGTAAACCACTATTTTTTGGCTTTTGTTTAGCCATTTGTAAAACTAATCTATAAAGTTTGTGATTGTCCTATAAAAATTATTGAATCAAGTTAATAGGTGAAGATATGGGAGAGTTATTTTCCCCATTTTCACATTAATGGGGTGTAGATAGGATTAATAATGTTCATAAAGGAGTGAATGTTAAGGTGTACTATTCACATTATTAATTTACTAACATAAATATTGTTTTTATAAAAATATTATATTAATAGCTTGTGTTTAGTTTTATTTAGTTTAATAAATACATTTTTAGTCAAAATATATTCATATATAGTGGGTTATTTGGGATTTTTTTTTGTGAGAGATATTGGTGGAGGTTATACCTCCATAATTATAGGAGATAACTTCCCTATATAATATAGTGTGTTTTTAAATTATTCTATGTGTTCACCTCTCTACAACTTTAGTTTTATCAATAATTTTATAATTCAATTAAACATTCATAATTTTTTTTATAAATTTCATTTTAATTTTGAATTCTAAGTATCAAACTAAGCAAGATATCTATGACCTTACAGCCTTGTCTCCTCTCTTGATTCAAGAATTACAAATGATGACAAATTTTGATTCTAAAGGGAATGTGATTCAAGCACTTCTCATCTTAAATAATATTTTTTATAACACTAAAAACCATAAATCTAGCCTTAATTATGCTAAAGGTAAATAAGAGGATAAGAAATATAGTAATAAGAATCATACACCTAATTTTAATGAAAACTACAATTTGTGTGTTAAATTTGGTCATAAGAGGGAAACCTATTATAAAAATAAGGATAAAAATAATAATAAAAGTTATAAAAATAAGAAAGGGAAGATATCTAATCAAAACGAGCAAAAAAATCAAAACACTAATTAGAATAATAATCAGGATTGAAATGTTATTATTTTATTTTCTTTAAAAGAAAATTAGTGGATCTTAGATAGCAGTGCATCAAACCATATGACATGATTATTTGATATTATATTTGATCTTAGAGATATCTTTGAAATATTTTACTTAGGAGATAATTTTTTTATAAGCAACTAAATAATTAAAAACAAATTTTTCAAATGCTACTATTAGTGATGTTTTATTTGTGCCTAAGCTTAACAATAATTTGTTATCTTGTTCTCAACTTATAAATGGTAATCTCATTGTAAGATTTCTTAAAAATATTTGGTCCATCAGAATTCAATTTGGTTCTTTGATTGTTGAAGGTGTTTAAAATAATGGTTTATATATCTTTTATCCTTATTCAACATGTTTTCTTTCATCGCATAATAAGAATGAATCTTAGTTATGGACTAAAAGATTAGGACATATTAATTTTATAAGTTTACATGATATGTATTCAAAAAATCTTGTTTTTGGACTTCTTTCTATCCCTTCTCATCTTGAAACTTGTGAGGGTTGCTTGCATGGTGAACAACATGCTAATTTGTTTCAAAAAAATCATGATGAAAATTTCTCTTAACCTTTAGAATTAAATCATAGTGATGTTTTAGGACCTCTTGAATTTGTATCTCCTAATGGTAATTTTTATATTGTTACTTTTATTGATGATTTTACTTGAATGATCTGGTTCATTTCATTAAAACTAAATATAATGTTTTTTTTTACGTTTAAATAATTTAAAGATTTTGTTGAAAATGAATCTAAATTTTCTATTAAGATATTAAGAATTGATATTGATGGTTAATATGTTAGTAAAGAGTTTGATTTTATTTTGCATTAGTCGAGGTATTCAAAGGGAATTATCAAATCCCCATTTCCCTTAGCAAAATGGTATTGTTGAAAGAAAAAATTCCACCATCATAGAAATGGATAGAAAAATGTTACAATATGAAAATATTCCTATGTTCTTATGGACTGAAACCATGAATACTATTCTTCATATTCTGAATAGAATCCCTACAAAAGCTTTTCATCTTCCTAACCCTTTATAATTTTGGACTAAAAAGAACTTAGTGTGGTTCATCTTAATATTTTTAGTAGTCTTATTTCTATCTTTGACCCTAAATTTAAGAGGAAGAAGCTCGACTTGACTTCCTATTCTTACATTTTTGTGCGATATAGAGGTAAGATAAAAGGTTAAAGAGTATATGATCCCTCTAAACATTATATTATTGAGAATATGAAATGTTCTTATTCTTGAAAAATCCTTTTGTGATGCCTATGTGAAACTCCTCAATGTTCATCTATTGATGAACTTGACTCTCATGTTTCTCTGTATGATGACATGGGTGCCGTTGAGGACGCTGATCTAGTTATGGATAACTTAGAGTCTAAGTAAACCTCTGAGTTTCTCTAATTCAAGATAAAATACTTAAATGGGTAAAATCCATAATTTAATGTTCTAAAGTTGATAATCTTAATAAATTAAATATATTTCAACATTCATACCATGAATTATTGACAATGTATGAATGTGAACATTAATCCTTTGAGGAAACCACTCAAGATGATAGATGAAATGTTTCTAAGCACTCTGAATATAATGTCTTACTTAAAAATTAGACTTGGAATTTTATCTCTCCTCCACCTAAAAGACATATTTCCAGTTGTAGGTGGATTATAAAATCAAATATTATTAAATTGGTAAAATGAACAACTTTAAAGCTAGATTAGTTACTCACAGGTTTAATCAAAAACTTGGGATTGACTAAGCTAAAACCTTTGATGCTCTAGAAAAAATGAGTCCTGTTAGACTTATTATTGATCTTGTATTCCGAATTGGTTGGTTTATCCATCAAATGGATGTCAATAATATATTTATAAATTTTGATATAGAATAATAAATATAAATGATTAAACCTAAAGGTTTTACTCATCCTAATAGAGAATGTTATGTATGAAAGTTAAATAAATATTCATATGGTAAAAAAAAAGCTCATTAATCTTGGTATTCTAAAATAAATTTTTTATAAAGAATTAGGTTTTTTAAGTTGTTATTTAGATAATGATCTTTTTTTAAAGTGTAAAATGGTCTTTTGATTCTAATTGTATTATATGTTGATTACTAGTGATCTAACTAGTTTAATTCATAAATATAATGATAAAATAAGTCAAATGTTTTAAATGACTTATTTAGGCATTATGCATTGTTTTTTTAGGAATGGCTATATTTTAAGATAAACATTCTATTGTTGTATCATATTATCAATATGTACATAATATTCTTGTAAAGTTTAACATGTTTAATTGTAAATATACCACTACTCCTATTGAAGTTAGTATTAAACATGATCCTAAACCTTCTGGTGGAAAAGTTAACCCTACTTTGTATAGACAACTTATTGTATGTTTTATTTATCTAACCATTACTGGGATAGATATTTCACATGCTATCAATGTTGCTTCCAAATTTATGAATGATCTTTGTTTAGATCAATGGAAATTAGCTAAATGTATTCTTCATTATATCAAATGAACCATTAATTGTGGTTTATATTATTCATCCATTGATAATACTAAACTATATGGTTATTGTGGTTCTAACTATGGTGGTGATACATATGATTAAAAATTTACTTCTGGAAATGTGTTTATGGTAGGTGTAGGTGCTATCACCTGGAGTAGAAATACGAAAACTAATGTCTCTATCCCTTCTACAGAAGTAGATTATAAATGTGTTATGAAATTTGATAAAGAATCCATGTGGCTATGAAGTTTATTGGAATAACTTTGTTTGGTTGTTTCTTAGAGTACCATCCTTCATTGTGATAACAAAACTAGTATATCTTTGGTGAAAGATCCAGTGCACCATGAAATAACTAAATATATTAAAGCTCATGTCCATTTCATCTGGCATAAAGTCCTTAATGATGATATTGATATGCAATTATATCCTATGGTTGAACAAGAAGTAGATATATTCACAAAACCACTTTGTTCTAGCATTTTTTGTTAATTTCATGCAATGTTTGGCCTCATAGAACTACCATTGAGGTGGGGTGTGTATGACAATGCCACTTCTTAATGTCCATATTTTACTTATTCTTCTCTATACTTCTTGTCATTGTAGATAATTCTTGAAATTCATGTAGAATTTATCTAATTTAAGTAAAATTCATTTGTAACTTTTACTTTTGTACTCCAATGCAGTAAAAAAAAAATTTATAATGGATTTACTTATGTTATAAAAGGATCGAAATATGCTCAGCGATTTTTCATGAGAAACAATGAGATGTAATATCACAATCATGCTAGACTAAACTCACTTTTGAGTAGTTTAATAATTATAATTCCTTTTGATTCAAAAGGTGAATTTTAGCATGATGAAGGTTTTTATATCCTTCAATTTTGTACATAGTATAATTCCTTTATGGTGACTATGGCTTTTGTCTCCACTTAGCATTAAGGGGGAGTGTTAGATAATTTAATGGATAATTGATTATTATATAACCATTATTATATATTAAGCGATTTATTAAATAATAATATATTATTATTTTTTAACATGAGGTGGAAATATCTTGAAAATCAATAACATTATTATAGTTATGAACAAATACCAATAGTTTATTAAAATGACTGTTCAGGATGGTTGGACCTATTATTTATAAGTTTCACCTCTCTTCAAAACATGTTATAAACTGGGTTTACACCTATTTGTTATACATATTCAAATTCATGGGATTATTCACTATAAATAATCAAAGGTATTGGTGAAGGTTATTTTGGGAGGAGAAGTGAGAAGATAAGTTATAATAGGGGTAAAGTTGTTTCTCATTATATGAAAATCACTTTTGGTGGCTATTTTTTTTACCTATTATAGGTTTTCCCATGGTAAATATTATCCCTATTTAAATTTTATCCATGTATGCTTCTTTTTTTCTTTAAAAACATATTATTAGTTGGCACATGCCAAGGGTACACTATATAAAATTGACCAAAATACATGACTTTAAACTAATTTATGAATATGCATGGGAAAAGTTGGCCTTAAAATAAATTAAATAAGATATTAAAGATAGGAAAGAGGTTCCATGACCATATACACAGCTTCACAGGTCTCTTAAGGTGATGTATAATCCATCTAAGTCACCAAGTTGTGTCAAGAAGAGAGAGATCCACTATTTTACTAGTCAAGAAGCCTATCTACAAGCTGATGGAGTACTTCAAGATACATTAATCTCAAGTTTATGAGTTTTTTTTTTTAAAATAAAGCCTAAAAAAACCACTCACATGCTTCATGATATATTTTTTAAACCTACTCCAATTTCCTCTTGAACATGTATAAGCAACTAGGCTATGATTTTAGCCATTTGATGGTTCACCCATCTATACAGTGTTTCGCAACCCAAAATTTTACATGAAGTATTTTGATGGGGTATGGAGAGTTAATAAAACACTTATTTGTAGTTTCACATGTGTTCTAATCAATTTGATCCAAAACTCAATTTTTAGGCCTAGAGGCCTAATTGAAGCCTAACTAGAGAGATAAAATAGATAAATAAGTGTACTTGTACTTGATGTCAGGTCATGAAATTTGGCATAGAGATGTAAGGGTATAATGAGTACTCAAAATAATTATTATTTTTCCAATATATTCTATTTATTATTCTACACAAGGAGTTTTCTATGTTTTAAGGGCTATAAAGAATTGAAGGCAAGTGAGACTTTTAGGTGAAAAATGAAGCATTGGAGAGTGTTTGATGCATCCAAATGGGTTGATATAGGTTTTTAAAGATTTATAAAGTTCTTCTATGTAGATATAATTCATTCAAGAAGACAAAATCAAGTTTTAAGGCTTTTGAGGAGGATAGGCATAGTAAGACCAACTGGGTTTCAAGACATCTAAAGAGTTATGTGAGAATCACCATTGAAATTTAAGAATAATAGGTTATTAAACTAGTGAAATGTGACAAATAGGAAGTTATAACGGATTGAATGTGATTTGATGACCAAGGATGCCACTTATCATTCCTCACAATTTAGAATGGGAAACTTTTGAATGGATGATGAATCAGTGAACAGATGAAGATGCCTATGCCATTTGGAAGACTAAACATAATAAAGGAAGAAAAACATATCATTTAAGGTATTATGAAACTATTATTCAAACTCTCCCTTCATTTTAACTTAATTTTTAATGATTGACACATGGTAATTTCCTTATTCTATGCTTCTTTCTCTCCCTCTTTATTTATTTTTCTATTAATACAATATTGTTGGGCTTTGTATGAATCCTTTTACTGAGTATGTAAAATGAGTTCTCAAGTTAACACTTATACTATACCTTAGAATAATGAACGAAGCCGATTCTTACCTCTGTACATGATTTCAAATAGTTTACGTATGTGATTGTTGATGAATGCTAGTAGTACTATTTGTAATCTCTAATTTGTCTTTTCATACCTATTTACAAATGGATTATATTATTATACGTCACATGTTGAATTTTATGTAGTTTTTCATATATTTAAAGTGGATTTTTAGTCATTAGTGCCTTGTTTAGACCTCTTGACTAACACTATCATTCAATGCATTCTCAAAGACCTCTATGTTGAAACATTCATGTTTAAAGGTCTTGGTTTTCATAATTGTAATTAAATTCAACCCTAATATCAGTTCTTAAGTACATGGTAGTCAAGTAGAAGATTTTGTTTTGGTTTATCACCTCTTTATATAGGTTTATTTCATGTCTTTCCTATCCATTTTCCTTTTCAACAAATCAAGTAGTGTAGTGAGCCTAAATAATAATTCAAGGGGAGATATACCTATAACCTATAGGATTATAATAGATAAAGGTCAACCAAATCCTAATATTAATGCCATTGTATAGACAAATTGATATGGATTGGATCACCCTCTCAAGGGTGGAAATTTTTGCTGAAACAAGTCCTAATGAAAATGGGGTAAAAGCTATGGGGAAAGTGAGTAAAAAAAACATTAAATTCATATTAAATAATTCAATTAATTGAATCATTAGTTTCTTGAAATATGATAAACACATCATGCTTCCATTTAACCCATATGGAGTCACTACTTAAAGTTCTAACAAACCCTTTATTTTAGAATCCCTAAATTATACTATTGAAATATATTACATTATAATTGTAGTGGTCATATGGCATGAATAAAGTACTTTTAAATAACCAAATGATCCACCCCATCAATGTGACCAATGAAAAATATGGTAAAAATTTAAATAACACATTGGCTTACATAGATGACCCCCATGCCAATAAATTTTGAAGTCATCATTGGAGATCATCTCTACCTTCTCCTCATCCATAGTAAGCTCATCTCTTATATCACCCTAATCTCCCTCTCCTATAGCTCTTTCCTACTCCTCCTGTCATATGGCTACTATTGGATGATATGGTTTTGGTTATGGGTATTGTTGTTATTGGTGTGTATCTAGTAATCCCATTGTCATTTTCTATAAATCTATAGGAACCTTCACTACCCTTCGACTTCCTCATGATAGTTCTTAAATAATAACTCCATAGTCTCTCAAATCCTTTCTTCCTCCTCCTCTCCTTACACTATCCAATTATAGTGTTAGTGGATTACCACCAAGTCTCTCAAGAAACATATTCTTAATATTTATCTGTCCCCTATAAAAAAACTTGGGAGACGAGGAGATTGGATACATACCATAACCAAAACTAATATGTCATATGATTAAGTATGTGTGACTCATAAGGCCCTGATATTTCACCCACTTGTCATAAGCTAACACATGCCATCAGAGTGTTTGCCTCTTCCCCACAAGGAATTTCCTTGCCTACATATAACAAGGTAATCATGTTTCCCACTATTAATGTAAAAAATCACATAACACATTAGATAATTTTGACATTACTATCAATTTATAATCCTCGATGGATGTTATGTCTCTAATATAAACACCCCTTTGATAGGATATCATGTGGTCATACACCCAACACATGATAACTCATGTAACTATGAAACATATCTCCCAATATTGAGATACATTCTATATCACTATATGAATTAAAAAAAGGTTTTAGGCCCATGTAAAATTGTGTTGGAACTCCATGATATTATTATAAACCAAATCATACCTATAAATGAGACATTATACCCATTTTCCTCTACTAACTAGGAGGCCAAGATGCTTATAATTACCTTACATAGGTTATGGATTTATACTCTCTTGATCTACACTAGCTGCATATCATAATTCACATCCAAAACTTGAGCATTAAAATATTTTAATTACACTACCGATCCTTGTGTCTCTACTCTACTAATTACCTCATTGAGTCTCATTACCTTCCCTACAACCAAGAATCCTAAAATCTTATATGCATAGAACAAGCTAATGGTACACTCTCCTGGGATCTATGAGAAATGAAAGGTGTTTTGGTAAGAATCCAAGTTTTTGAATAAGTTAAACATTAGTTCATTGGGTGGGTAGCTATCGTCACTTGTGCCAGGCTCTAAAATCTTGACATGTCTATAGGATTTATCTCTTATACTATTAAAAATACTGTGATGTTTGGAAATGATTCATGTTATCGAGATCCAATCTAGTACATATATCCCCCTTATAATCATAAAATTCCCTCAAAATATTTTTAGCCCATACCATAGAGAAACCACCACTATGTGAAGGTGGAAGTTATGAAGCCATCGATCCTTATAAAATAGTAGTTGTGTAAATGACATGGTAGTTATGAGACTACCAATCCAATGGATTAATAATTTTTAACTATCATGCTAGTTGTGCTACCACTGGGGGGATATGATAGCCACCATCTAAAAATACCAATGATTTTTCCACATGATAAATAGTTTCACCACCTATGGCTTTCATCCCAAAAATACTAAAAAAAATTCCAAATTAAAGTAAAAAAATAAAAAAGAAAAGGTTTCATAGCATGCACACTACCACTAACATGCTAACACTTGACAATTTGAATTTCATTAGCACTAAGGTGTTTTTAAAGCAAAATATGTAACCTAGGTCCTCAATAAAGAATCTAAAAAAAATCAACCATGCCTTCAACCTACCTATTTCCATAGGTACTCCTACCATCCTCTCCTCACAATTTTTTATTTTTCTATAATCTTATGTAGTTATGTGACAAGAATATCAAAACTCTAAAGTACTAAAATCATAATAAAAAATTGAAATTTAATTTGAATAAGTCTTTATATTTATAACTTTGTACATTTATTATTTTATTTCAAAACTTTTCCCATTATTTTAAATTACCTCTTATAATAAGTATTTTATGCATACCTTGAAATATTTAGCAGTTTTACGTGCTAAAAATAATGTAAGTCAAACCAGGAAATACTTTTTTTTCCTTATATTTCCTCTATATTCATTACAAAACATGTTTTTATTCACATGAAAGTCTTATAGTTTTCCACCTATTCACATGTAATCGAGGTTAGTCTCCTGATGGGATGGTTCAAGTAGTAATTCTATCCCCATGTATATGGTGATTAATGTTATCAATTTGAATATCATCCTATTTGAAGAAATGCAGGAAAACCTTCTCTTCATCTCATAAAATTCTATCCTCTTAGAGTGGGGATGGCACTAAAGTGAGAAGAACCTTTAGAAAGGGGTGGTTCACTTTGATCTATACCTAAACTAATTCCTTTCTTAGAAAAGGGAGATAAACTAAAAATAATTCATGAAAACATTTCAAACAAGGTGACATATGAATGTTTCAGACACTTATAATTTCACATGACACACTATTACGCACTTTCAAACTTGCAAATATCACTCTATTCACTCATTGATCAATTTTAACATAAGTATTTCATAAAAAATCATGAACTAGATATCAATACAGCATGCGAGGGGAGATCTCAGGTCTTTTCCACCTCCAAACCAATCAAAAAACTATCTATGGCATTTATAATGACATTTGAGATATAAAAAACACTTCATAAAGGCGAGAAAACTCATACAGAGGCAAAGGAAATCAAAGATTCACTTAACCACATCAAAGAATTCATAGAACATAATTCAATGCATCTTACGAATGGAGGAACTTAGTCTTTTATTGCATCAATAAGTCTTAGAGTAAAAATAATGACATATCTTAGGCATGCCAAAAGCATAAGTCTCTCGTATTACGAGAAAAAATGAATATATATATAGAGAATGAGGATGGAGGGGACTAACATTCAAACTAGTCATCAATTCCTTCTTAAAAATCTCTAACTACCTCAAAACCGATTCTTCATTGAAAATTCATGAAAAATTCCAATTCACATGAGATTCCACATAAAATAGGTCTTAAAATCATAATAAGAGTGTAAGAGCCTTTATAGGATCTTGATTTGCATGTTAATGGTGTCAAAGAGGCCTATTTTGGTGGAAAACGTCATTGTTTGAAACCCTCAAATTCCTCTTAGATTTTATCTCCAAGGATGTAGGGTAGTTACATGAATATGTATTATCATAAATGCCTCTTGAATGAGTTTTCCAAAGTCTGAATCAACATTAGTCTAAATTCTCCTTGAAGGTGCATGCCTGAAAACCTTGTTTGGCATTAGAATCCTCTTTCTAACTTCAAGTCAGCAAGAGATTGTACTTTGCTCATTTGAACGTCTTAGATGTCACCATTGGAGACCTTCATAACTCACATAAGGGTAAAAAAAAGCATATACCTTCATTTTTCCCTTGTTGCCTTTGAAGCCTACTATATTTAGTGAATAAACCACAAACACTGTATCTTTAAATATTCTTCCCACCATGATATTTATTTACATGTAAAATATTACTGCTATCACTTCAAACACATGTATTCATCTCATGCCAACTAAAAATTTGATCAAATTTGCTCCCTTGATCTCCTTGGGAGTCTCCTAGCCTTGACTTTCAATGTTGGCCATTGAACTTTTATCTGAGCTTCTGAGATTGTGACACTTAGTATCTATACATTACTTTTATGTACCATACTATCAATCTTCATTCAATTAACTCTCTTATGACACCTGGTGTCCTTGTATGAAATATAGGATTATTGACTTGTTTACTTGATCTTTATCATTGATATCCATCTGCATGATTGAATGTGTGCTATCAATCTTTGATTTATTTAATCAAATATGCACCATTGATCTACTAAATGTATGATAAAATTTAGGTTGTTTATATGCTATCAATTCACCATGGTTATGACATATGTGACCATTGTATTCAATATTTGGATCCTTTGACCCATTAACTTCATGCTCGATATTAGATCTTATTCTCCGTGATTTAATGTGTATCATCTATCTTTGATATGATCGAGTGAGGATTCAACACTTGGAATCCTTAGGACAGTTATATTTTTGAATCAAAATAATTATTTATAGTATCTTTAATTTGATGTCCCCTGACATGTCCCACATTGTTAGATCATTTTTGAAGGATTATATCTTGAGATAGGAGACACACCAAGACGCCAAATTTAAAGGGGATACTCATGGCACAAATACATCATTTTCATGTAATCCTTCAACTTTAGTTGACATCCCAAGTACACTTATTAAATGCATAACGAAACTAACCTATTAATCTTGGTATCTATTGATTAATTTAAGTAATTATAAAGACCAAATATTGACTCATAAGATAAAACGGCATGATATGTAATGTTTCAAATGGTGGGGGTGATATTTTAACCTATAAAGTCAAAATTATCAACATTTTGGTAACTCAACTTGGAATTATTCCTATTATGATTGAGAACCAAACCATTTACATGACTTTTGGACTCATAAACAATGAGAAATCTGATCTATGACTACAAGTAACTTTTTGAATTGAAAATAAGAACACCTATTATTCTAAAATAAAGAAGGAAACATAGAAAAAAGGGAAACTAACTAATGAATCAAATGTGCATACAAAGAACTTATTTTAGACAAAACATTAAAAAAAATAATCCAACTAACCATGACAAAGCATGATCCACCTAGTTCAAAATGGAAATTCATGAACTCACTCCTTCGAAGAGATTATAAAAGTTATAAAGCAAGGTGTTTGTTGAACATGAAATCTGATGAGTCTACTCTTCTTTCCTACCAACTCTCTTAACCTCTCCTAAAATGAGTCATCAATAACAAACCAATCACCAACAAAGACAGACTCATCTTGCACTTCAAGATTTTTTTCATACTACTTGTCATCTATAATGTTGTTAAGTGACATCTCATTTATGCATTATCCTTAATTGACCCCATCCTTCTTACCAACTACTACAAGTTCATATAGCTCTTAAAATATATTTAAATAGTCAACCCAAACTACGTCATGATCTTGAATAGGTTTTTATTCATCATCCTTATCATAAACATACTCTTCAATGGGCAACATATCTTTATAAAGATTTTTAATATCTTGCAAAGATTCAATGTATAGTTTCCAATCATCCTCTTGTTCCTATCTTTTATTAACCTAAATAAGATTAGTTCGAATGTTATATTGATCATTCTCAATAAGAGATATCTAAAGATCATTTATGACTTCAATTTTTACCAATTTATCATGGATTTATTCCTCCTCAAGATCAACCTTCTCATTCTCAACTACAACCTAATTCTTAGCTATAACCTCACATGAAGTACTAATGATAAACTCTTCCTCATACACACTTGAAGCATCTTATTCACTCTCTCCAAGAAATTAACATGCATCTACAACCTCTTTCTCTATCTTCCATATAAAAATTTCATCCTAAAGAGAAGAGATGGTGAGGGTGATTAAATTCATTTACTTGAGAGGGAGTATGAATCATAAAAGGTTGATTATGACCATATTTTGGGATATTTAGGGAAATGGAATATTAAAGAGGAGGAAAAGAGAAACTTTTGAATACCTATACATTTTTTTCTTTCTACTTGGCCATCACCTCATAAAAGTTTGAAATCTCTTTGTCTTCGTGTACATCATGAACGTGAAGTACAAGTAATAAATAAGTGGAACTAAAATAAGGTTTAACCTATTAAATAGGCTCATAAATAGCCTCTTGAATACAAAGAGGAAGCTCTTTTGGATCAAAATAATATTTTTTAATAACTTTATGAGATTAAGGAACATAAGAAGACTAGTAAGGAATACAAGAGGGTTCTTGAGACAACTAGTTCAACTGAATTTGCTGCATCTCCCAAGCCTCTATCTTTTTCAATTGGATCATTAGAAACATTATGAAATAGACCATTCACTTCTTCATAGTAATAACTTGAACAAACATTTATATTATATTGTAATATTTTCAGCGCTATCTCATCCATTCTTTCTTGGAAACAAGGATGCTCATATGCAACCTCACATCCATATGGGAAATGTGCAATATGGTCATGAGACTGATATGATTCACAAGGAATGTAAGAGTCATGATCTTGATAATAAGAATCATGAGAAACTTGATAAGGTTGATCATGGATTTGATAAAAAAACCTTTTAAGCTTGCTTAGGCTCATATAAATCATGACCAAGAAGGTATAATTCATCATAGGGATGTTAAGGAAGTATAACATGGTTTTCCTCATACATGGCCATGAAAACAACATCAAGATGATACACTAAAAATAAAATTACTTGGAAACTAAGCTTGGACTGTTAGAAGCAATTGATTCAACTTGTACTCACCAAATTCCTCATGAAGAATATTGTTACAACAATAATTTCACTAAGACCAACTCTAATGTGTCTTATCAGGCATGCCAAAAATTGTTATCAATATAAATAGCACCCTATTTGAATAGATTCAATAAAACCTTATCCTTATATCATACAATGGGATCCTCTTAGAGTTTGGGTGACTCTAAAGTGAGAAGAACCTCCATAGAGAGTTTGTTCCCTTAGATCTATCACCTAAACTAATTCCTTTACTAGAAAAGGGAGAACAATTGACAATAATTAATGAAAACATGTAAAAGAAGGTGATGCACTAATGTTTTGTATATTTATAATTTCACATGATACACTACCAAACACTTTCAAAACTTTTAATATCACTTCACTCACTCTTTGATCAACTTTAACATAAGTATTTTAAAAAAAGGCTCAACCTAGATATCAATATAGCATGGGAAGGTATATCTCAGGTCTTTTCCACTTCAAAACCAATCAAAAAACTATGCATGACACTTAAAATGATATATGAGAGATAAAAAAACTTCATAAAGGTGATAAAACTCAAATAACGGTAAACGAAATTAGACATTCACTTAAGCACATCAATGAATTCATAGAATTAACTTCAATTTAGCTTGTGAATGATGGAATTTAGTCTTTTATTGTATCAAATACGTGTTGGATTATAAATATTGGCATATCATAGTCATGACAAAATCATAATTCTCTCCTATTACAAGAAAAAATGAAGTTATATGTAGAGAATTAGGAAAGAAGAGGGGACTAGCATTCAAACTAGTCAATAATGCCCTCTTAAGTAGCTCTAACTACCTCAAAACTGAATCTTCATTGAAAATGCATGTAAACTTCCAATTTTGATGAGATTCCACATGCAGAAAGTCTTTAGATCACAAGAATAGGATAATATCCTTTGTACGATCTTGATATTCATGTTTACGGACTTAAACAAGCCTATCCTGTTGGAAAAGTCAATGTCAAAAATCCTCAAAGTCCTCATAGATTATCTCTCCAATTATTTATGGTAGTTGCAAGAATAAATCTTCTCGTAAATGCCTCTTGAATGTGTTTTTTGAAATTTTAATTAGCATTAGTCTTAGTTTTCCTTGAAGGTGCATGCATGAAGACTTTTTTTGGTGTTGAAATCCTATTAGAGTCTTCGAGTCATCTAAAGATTGTATTTTATTCATTTAAACATCTTGGACCTCACCAATGGAGACTTGAAAAAATCACATTAGGGTAAAAAACACACATATACTTCATTTTTCCCTTGCTGCTTATGAAGTCTCCTGTATTTGGTAAAGGAACCATGAATACTATAACTTTATATACTTTTCCCTCCATACTATTTATTTTATTTTAAAATATGAACACTGTCACTTAGGACACATGTTTTCATCTCATACACCCTATAAATTTAATCAATTTTTTTCCCTCAATCTCCTTCAGAGTCTATAGCCTTGATTTTAAATCTTGGTCATTAATATTTGATCTAATATTTCAAGATAATGATAGTTAGTATCCCTACATGCCTTTTGTGTACCCTACTCTTAGTATCCATTTAGATAATGCTCTTATACAATGTGGTTGCCTTACGTGAAATCTAGGATTATTAACTTATTGAATTGATCCACATCATCGATATCCGTCTGCATAGTTGAATGTGCATTTTTGATCTTTGATCTCCATGATCAAACATGTATCATTAATCCACTAAACATATGATCAAATGTGGGTCATTGATTTAATATCGATTCAATGTCGATATGATGCATGTCACCATCACATTCAATCTATGGATCCTTTGACCCATTGACTTTGTGTTCACCATTAGACCTCAATCTACATGATTTAATGTGCATCATTGGTATTTGATATCATAGAGAGAGAATTTGAAACTTAGTAACCATGTGATGGTTATATTTTTGAATCAAAATGGTTATTTTTGGTATCTTTAATTTAACATCCCCTGGCATGTGTTAGACTATTAGATCATTTTAAGGCTTATATTTTGAAATAGGAGGCACACGAAGACACCAAATTTATAAGGGATATTCATGGCATAAAATACATCATTTTCATGTAATCCTTTAACTTTGGTTGACTTCTCAAGTACATTTATTAAATGCACAACCAAACTAACCTTTTAATCATGCCTTTTATCGATCACATTAAGGAATTTTCAAGACCAAATATTGACTCACAAGATAGACTGGGATGATATGCAAAGTTTTAAATGGTAGG
>JARHVA010004004.1:1675000-1680000 GCA_037957365.1 Torreya grandis
TAAAAGTAATATCCTGGAATAATTCAATCATAGAGGAGTGTGATTTAGGATATTATGGATACTAATAGCTCAGTGCCCCGTATGTGAATGTTATTATGCCTATATTGTCATATTTATCAATACAATCTTAGAGTGCATAACATTTTTTATTTGAATGTCTATTTATCTTACGAAAATTATGATATGTCTTTTTTTTATCATGTGCATATGGTGTGTTGGATGGTTATGAGTAGGGAGAAGTGTGATCATATCCTTATCTTATAATGTAATCAACATATCATGAGGCTTATTTTTGTCTAAAAATTATATAACCACTTTATGTGTGTCATATGCTCTACTCACTATAGGAAATGCTCTTTGATGTGGATCTTTGCCCTTGCTGAGCATATATATTAGGTTTTTGTTTCCCACTTGTTTCTTAATTAAAATTGAAGTAGGTTATTTTACCATGTTATATGATTATGGATCTAAGAAATCTACATACAAAGCTACCTCTCAATGTGTATTAATTAATCCCAATTCTATATCTGATGTTATAGTTGTGTTAAATAGATACCAAAATGATTTGGATGTCTAATACAATAATTTATTATTAAGAATAAAAATGAGTCCTATATAAAACATGTATTATACCTCTAAATCTATTAAATGGTAAATCAACTGATGCATACATGACTTGAATCTTAGAATGTACTCAATTGTTGGTTATTTCTCACCTAGTGTAGTGAAGGTAGACTCTTATGTGTGAATTGAGGTCCCTTATTTTTAGAAAATATGCTTATAAATCATCATATGTATGTAGTGACCCACTAGGGACTGTATGATGAAACCAATTTAGTGCCTTTGCTTATAGGTAATTTTAAAATAATTGTAGTAGAGTTAACTTGTCGGTGACATGTTTCATGGATTTTTCATAATCCTAAAGGTGTAATTATGGATCTCCAAGTCTATCAAATTTAAGTAACACTTATATTCAAAATATGCGTGGTAAATTTATAATGAAGGTTCTTTGCATAATAGTATTACCATGGATGGAATTAGAATTATCTAATGCTTTACTCTCTAATGATATATGGTGTATTTGTTATTTCAAATCACCCACATCATGAATCAAGGAAATTACATCTTGTAAAGGGATATTATCATCCTTAGTTGGTTCATTTAACTCTTGATTTTTTTTTATTTTTTATTATCCATTGGTATATTGCATTGAGGATACTTTTATAGGGAGTATTGGTTTTCTCTCTATAACCTTTAGAGGGGTTATAACTTGGAATTATTAAGATTCAAATGAGTTATCACTCTCCTTTAGGTTAGGTTCAAAAACATGTTCTCCTATTGTAAGGTGGGTTGATGGAGATTCATTAGCATCTTTTAATTTGTTGGTTTCAAAATAAGTATCACATGTTAATGGACTACAAGATAATTTATTATAATGTGAATGTACATTATGTAAACTATGAACATAATAATAAATTCATGTGCATTTTTTGTCATTTAGCCTATCATTAGTTTAAACATGAGAAATAGATGAAGTGGGGGATAACTATAAGATGTAGAATTTATGTATTATTCACCATAATCAGAGTAATCATCAATATTCTAAGGTTCATCAAAATGAGAGTTTAATTTGCTTTTAAAAATAAGGTTAAAAGAAGTATCATTTGCATGCTTGCCAAGAGAGAGAGAGAGAGAGACTAAGATAATTTTTTAACCTTTTACTACTATGCAATATATCATCATGTGTTGGTGTAATGCAATGCATTTATTCACTAGCTATGTGTGGAGTTCATGAATGATTATTAGTTACAATCTTGGAGTCAAGGGTTAAATAATTAGCAATCCTGATTTCATTTGACATATTGTGACATGTAGGAGAAGGGTTAGAGACATTTTCCTTATCAATAATTTTAAAAGAATCATTGCATTGAGCTTGAAATGTAAAATAAGGTGATAAAATATTTTTGTCTACTT
This sequence comes from Torreya grandis, assembly GCA_037957365.1. Classification (NCBI taxonomy): domain Eukaryota; kingdom Viridiplantae; phylum Streptophyta; class Pinopsida; order Cupressales; family Taxaceae; genus Torreya; species Torreya grandis. Next base: position 1,676,975 of record JARHVA010004004.1, read on the forward strand.
TAATTTGTTCATTGGTAAAATTTATATTTTTATTTGTACATTCTCTTTAAAATTTAACCAAGAAATATAAATAAAATGCATTGCTCTTTTCTACATTACTTGAATCATGTAAAAGTGGATTTTGTGTATTGCACTTGTATTGATTTAACTTGAATAAGGAGGTAACGAATGTAGATGAAAAGATACGATTACATTAGAACAAATCACTACCAACAAGAGGTTATTTTGGCATTACATTATTTTTTTATTTTGAGGGGTAAGAGCAGAGGGAGAGGAAAGAGAAGAAGATGTATCTAGTATATCCTCATTAACATTTTAAATGTCATCCTCATAGTTATCCTCATTTACGTCACTACAATAATATTAATTGTCATCATTATAAATTAAATCATTGTCATTTTATAATGTGAAAACTTGAAAATTTGTCCATTCATTACTATTATCAGAAAAAATTAGAAATTCATCAAGTGGGTGAAAGATAAGAGGATTCTTGGAGTTCATTTTAAACTTTCCAAAGAAGATATTGCAACTAGTGAATAACAAGCACAGAATAATTGAATGTAATATAACATAGATATATGTGAAACTATGTAAAATATTTAACATAATGTGTATATTAAATTAGGATTCTACTTGAAACCCTAATTACTAGTATTTGGATGTATAAGGACCTATTATGTGATGAGGGTTGATTTATAAAAAAATAAAATCTATTAAATCAATGAAACCCTAATATGGAATATTTTGAAATGATATAGTTTCTACCAATAATTAAGAAAAAATAAAAAAATAAACCCTAATTTGGTGTAAAAAATTGAAGAAGCTAAACCCTAAGCAAAAGTAGGGTTTTAAGAAACATTCAAAGTTAGGTTCAATTTTTTCTTTAACATTTGGGACTTAGTGCATGTAAATCATATGTTATTAAAGGGTTGAGTATAGAAAACATGGAATTAAATATTTAAATAATTGGTTTGACAAGCCTTTCCCAAAGTATTAAAGTTATGAATAAAATCTACTTATCTAGAGTAAAATAGGTATTTCTATGACTTAGAAAGCTGAAACAAGCTTGACAATTAGTCAGAAAATTTTTATTCTTTGACTATTGAAGAAAAAATTATTCAAATAGTATCACCCTTATGGCAACAATAGTTCCATCTGATAGTAGTGTCTAATTATTGTGTTACATTCCTTGCAGGAGCTATCTGAAACTTTTAGGGATTCTATGGGAGAGTTTTGGGGACTTATAGGTGATTTTGTATATTCTAGAAGCTCACATATATAATTGTTTTAACTAAAAATATATTAAAAACCTAATAAATACCTTCACACATGAAATAATAACTAGAATAAATGGAAGAGAAAGGAAAAAATTAGGTTGTGGGACATTATGATCATGTGAAATAGAACCCCTATTTTCATGATTGTTGTCTATATTAACCCTAATTATAGGGGTCTAAATTTGCATGTAGTTATCCCTTAGGGAATGTGCATAATCAAACCATGCCATATGCTAAAATTAATTGTCCTTAGGTCCTTATTTAATTATTCATGCAATGTCTAAATGTGATAGCTAAATAATATGCAGAGTATTGAGTTGTACTATAGAATACCTTTATGTAATTATGTGTCAAAATAGTAAGTACTAGATCTAAAATTATTTTTTGGGCTCTTCAGATAGAATTAAATTTTATTTTATTGTAAGACCTTGTTTTCTAGATGACAAAATATAAAAATAAGGATACAAATATAAGAGAAGGCTCAAGGTAGGGTTATGACTCAAAAATTTGGAGAAAATGACCATTGGACAGTAGATCCATAATTAGACACTAGTAACACATGGCTCTACTATCTAAATAAAGGTTCTAGTGTCTTCAGGCCTAAAAATAGAGTTAAGATTGAGAAGGATATGCTAGGTCCCCCTGTGACTATGAGTAGGTAACTCAGGACCATTAATGGTGCAATATTTAAGGAAAAAAAGAAATAATAAAGATAAAAAGACCCAAAATGACCACGTGAACAATGACTATATTCAACACTAAGACCTTCATCTGAAAGATTTAGAAAAGACATATTACTTATGGTTGTTTGACCAATTTAGGGTGTATACAATGAGTTAAGTAATCTAACCCTCATTTCCTATTTTATTACATTAATACTTGAGATAAACTCCCTTGACAAATCATTTGAGGGTGTCTCCTTGAGGGGGAAATCTATATATATGTAAATTTTTCATTGTCTAACATTTATCAATATCTAATGATGATGCAAAGACCTACATAAATAATAATATGATTATACCCCACCTCTCCCCTAATTTACCTCCTTCATCTTATCTAGGCCTAATCTAAGTGTCAAATTTTGATGTATTGATCTTAATACTTATAAACTAGGAATTTGCAAGTTGCATGACAAAAAATCCATAGTGGTTTCTTAGCTACCACCTATATATATCATTGGTTTCACCACCGTTACATGCTTTTTGACATAGTTATCTTGTTGGACCTTGTGTTTTACTTCTTATTTTCCTACACTTGACTCCCCAATGTTATATTCACTCTAAGTCATGTTTAAGATAATTTTATCTAACTCTATGTCAAATATAACAAGCTCACAACAAGAACTTGTCAACTCCCACATGAAACATAATATCTTATCTTATAAATAACTCTTATTACCTTATATTTCCTATATAAAAATTACATTAATAGCTTAGAATGTAGTTTTTGAGAGATATATATCCTACCATATGTATATTATTTTATAAATCAACTAAAATATCACATCAACCTTCTAGTTAAACAATCCTACCTGATAGGAAAAACCAATCCTCCATGAAAGTTAATCCTTCATGGATGATTTGGATCCTCTTTATGCAACATATGTGTTGAATTTTAAATAATTTTTAAATATTGAGATAAATAATGACATCATTCTTGAAATGATGTAAGGATCATGTTGAATTATTTTCATCAAAATTGGTGACTACGAAGTCTTGAGATATCACATGACTTTATTTTTATTAGGAT
>JARHVA010004004.1:1685000-1710000 GCA_037957365.1 Torreya grandis
GTCAAATAGAATCACATAAAGACTATCATGGAAATAGTGTTATAAGTTATGGTAAAATATTTTGGTATTCATAATATGAAGATTTAAATGGTATTAAATATGGAAGCTAATATGATGTAGGCAGAGTTATACTTAGCTGAAGATAGTTGGTTTGGGAGTTCAATAGTAGATTGGAGAAATTTTAAGCAAAGCCAGAATGTATTTTAGTGGAAGAAGTAATATCAAAGTGGGTTTAAAGATAAAAAATTAGAATTATAGTATGGAGACACTGTATCATAGGTGGGTAGATCGAGGTTTGTCAAATCCTAGTAAAGGAACAAATTAGAGAGAAAAACAAGATTGAAGGAAATGGATAGATTATGACCAATAAATGGGAAAGAGATTGAAAAATTTAATTAGAGATAAGTGGGGAATGATATTTTATGGATCAATAGTTGGATGGAAAAGGAAGCAAGAATTGATTGAAAATATTTTTAAGTATCTCACATGGTTGAAACACACACCGTGGATTACACATAAAGTAAAAAGGATGGTCTTGCTATCTAGCCTCATGTTTGTATGAACTAATCTTAAGATAATCTTAGAAGTCACATTAGTATAGTCACATTTTTTTTTTCTTACCCAAGGTGTATAATGTAGGAATATCCATGTTCATGATCAATATTTCATCAACCAAAATTATTTTGGTATATGAATTTGCCAATTTTTTGTGTTGTAAAATGCTTATAATTGTGAAAAATGTCTTGTTGTTCATTTTTTCATGTATTATTTGTTTCAGATACCATATTTTTGTTGTTTTATGTAACTTTTGGTGTGCATGGATTCAATAAAATTTTGTGTTACTTGCAAGTGCACTCATATATATAATAACTTGAATATTATTTTGTTCACACATTTATATATGTTAGTTTATATAAATATGTGTGTGAACTTGTGCACAAAAAGAATTTTTAGTATATTAACTTAGTGCATCCATGCAAAGATTTATGGTATCTATATTTTGATCTATGATATCTCTTGAACAGCAAGAAATCAATAGAATTGATTGTTTATCATAGAAGGAAATAAGTGGATTAGATTTCATGGAGAGATGGATATTCAATGTGTAGCCTATGTGTTTAACTGTGAATCATTTGGAAATATTTTTATAAATCATAAAATCATTCTTGAAACTATGTAAGGATCATGGTGCAATGGTTTTCATATTGACTGGTGATTCTGAAGTCTTGTAACTATGAAATATGTTTGTGCAACCTTCATTGTATTGGGATGTGTTATGGAAGGAAGTATTGCTGACTATTTGGTATTTAATCTTAGAATTCATCAAATCTAATAAGGATTAATTTAATATAATTTTCATTGTTTATTTTATTGATACATTAATTTCTAGTATATTCGTATTTTATGGTATTGTTAAGACATTTGATACGTGTGATACAATAAGGTGTTTTAATGTTTTTAGTGGGTCAAAGGAAATTAATGTAATTAGCTCAATATTCAGTATATATAAGCATGCCCCTACACTTGTATTAAGTATATATTTTTGGAATAACATTAAAGAGAGTTTGATTTGTTAGTGAAGATTAGATTTTAGAATTTACTTAGAGATAGATTACTTGCATGATTATGAGTTAGCAAAGTATATATCTACAAATATGATGTTTTAATGAATATTACTGTAATATTATGTTGTGACTGTTGTGTGTATGAAATCTATAAATCCTCATTTGAATAAATGAATAACATTGTTTTTCTAGTTAAACATATTATTTTATGTGCTCAAGACAATAACTCAGTCCATTCATTGTGTTAGCCGTGAGGGATGCATGATATAAGGCATATAATATTTGAATCGCGTAACAGTGAATACATCATATCCATTTCCAAGTGCTTCTAATAGAATAATGAAGAGATACAGTGAAAGGGGGACTCCAAGCGTAAGACATGTACAGAATCTAAAGAACCTACCTGGAACATTGTTGAGTAGGACAAAAGAGGATGGATGATATAGAAATCCCAACCCACCTTCTCCAAACCTCATCGGATTTTGATTTCTCCATCATTTGGTCCAAGATATTCCAATTAACTCTATAATAGGATATCATCATATCTAGTTTGATAAATATATCGGATAGTTTAGTAGATTCAATGAGTGAATTACCATTGTTCCATCAAAGGTTTGTCTCCCTCACACAAATCCCCCATTATCCTCAGAGATAATGTCATCCAAGTAATTTATCCTATAATTTTCCAGGGCCTTTGTAAAAATATTTTAGATTGTGTTGAACAAAGAAAAAGGTCAAAATACATCAAATTAGGGGCAATACTCCTCCTTAGGTATAAGGGGTAGGAAGGTGTTATTACCTTATTTTTAAACATTGATCATTTTTATACACTCGAATGTTTCAACCACACCTTATCCTCTATTATCATATGTATGCTGAAAAACCCTGATTGAAATCCATACGGTCCAACAGATTTTTCAGCTCCTATATTGAGTACTGTCTATTTAACTTCCCCCACAGAATTTGGGGACATCAAAATTTGATTTCATTCCTCCTATTACTATTGTAAGAATGAATTGATTAAACAAATTATGATCTATTAAATAATCAATTCCATCAACTAGTAATGTTTTATAAAAACAGACAGCTTCACTTCGATGTCTTTTATTTCTTCCAATTATACTCAATCTGGTGTAGTTATTTTATCTATTATGTACCTACTCCTACGTATCACAATTGAAATATGGAAAATATTTGTGTTTATATGACATTCTTTGAGCAAATAAATCCTAGATTTATTCTTCCATAAATTTTCTTCCTGCATCAAGAGTATTGTTATATTAAAAGACTTACTTCCATATGAACCAATTATTTATACCACACATCACTGTAAAAATAAACCTAAAATTTTCTTAGTTATGTTTCATCCCAATCATTCTTGTCGAAACATTTCGACAATTTTTTACTTATTCCATGTTATTACATCATGTTTGACTATTGTTAACTTTTGAGAAAGGACGAATCACTTGTAACCCTTCACCTGATTTTGATAACACATCTTTAGAAGCTCCTCAAAGAACGGATATTACATCTACATAAATTCAAATATAAAATGAACACCTCTGGTTTTCTTATCTATTAATTTTAAGCAGTATTCACCAAAGGTTAGAGGAAAATTAATAAATAACTTCAATCATGAACTTGACATTATTGGAAAACATTTATGAGTTTTGCAAGGTTTGTTTTAGTTTTTATATAATTAGTTGATTCACTGGCCTTTGTTATTCTAGGTGAATCCAAACCATAAGCTGCAAAATCAGACAATCTCACATCTAATTAGAATTTATTAAAGCCACAAATAATACGAGAGATTCAAATAGAGATATACTTATTTTATTAGATTTATTATTTAATACTGAAATTTAGTTGCACTATTGTTATACCCCCATTCAAACTATACACACTCCCACAAGATCGTTTTTTCCATAACCTCCATTGGGTCATACACATTGGATACAAGGAAAATTTTGCTACCTTCATTTTCTTTGACAAAAACATTAAAAACTTGACCTTTAAAATAAATAAGGCTACAGTAGCAAATATTTCACCTCCAAAATATATATATTCCTCCAGATGATCATGTAGCATCCTTTTTGATCCATTCCATGTTTTTTCAAATCTGTTTAACTGACATTTTGAATTGATTTTTTCCAATCATCGTTTCTTGTAAAAATAAAATATTAGGTTTATATTTCTATATTAATCACCTAAGAAGTAAAAGATTTTCACGGGAATTTAAGTCTGACATTGTGAGCTAATATTTTAATAATATTTTTTGTTGCATGAATACTCCTACCACACAGATGCATGTCCGTGAGAATTTTATGGCTCCCCTAATCTAAGCCACCTTGAGTTCCCTCCTGAATAGTTTATGTTTTATATTTTCTTGTATCAGTGCATAAGGGCCATGTTGAAGGCTACAATTTAGATGTGGTGGAACTGAGAAACCTTTAGGATTTCTTCAAAAGGATTTTTGAGATCTTCATCATCTGAGTCTTTTAAAGAAGATTCTAGGGCACTACTTGTAATATCTTGAAGTTATAAATTGTTTCTATATTGGAGAACTTCCTTAGCCAAAATTTGGTCCAGTTGTGATCCAATTTTAAACATAATTACATTATATACAAGTTGCTGCAGGGATACCTAAATATATTTTTTGTTTTGTAGGCTATCCATTTTTTTTATTTAAGTTCATTTTCATTCTCTTTTTTGGATTTCTCCATCGATTTGAAAAGTGGAATGAGAGAAAAAAAGTTTGAATATTTGGATTTTAATAGGATATCTTGATCATAATTAGGATATCGGTTTGAAAATCCATGAGTAATTGTGCCATAAATGTGTTCGCCTTGACTTTTATTCTAAGGTATTGATTGTTACAGTAATTATCCAGCGAAAAAATAATGGAGAGTGATTTTTCCAAGTGAGCCAGTCATGTCTTTCTTTGAATTAATTTTTTTTGCCCTCCTATCTTTTCCTTGTTTTCTATCGAGTTTCGGGTTGTGCCTTTTTTCTATGATTTTTTCAATTATCTGATATTACAAATTAAGTTTCAGCAATGAATATTTGTAACTAGGTGAATACTTGGGAATATTTAAATTGAGATAATCTACATCGATAATGTCAGGCCACACAACAGTTTTTTTTTTTAAAACATACATATTATTTCTTGATTGAATAGTTAAAGATTTATTATCTTAATAGACTTTTTATCTTAGATCACAAACAAATCGATGATATGGGATTTAAAAACATCCTTAGATCACCACAAGTGTTATCTTTCCTAGGATCACACTTGCTAAAATTTTAATTGAAATTTTGATATGTATTTAAAATCACTAGTACCTAAATGTTTTAAAAGTAATAATTTATATATTAAAAATTATATTCCTTTTTAACATTTGTCTACATCGGATTGTTTGATGTTTGGGAGAGTAGAGAAAGATTCATATATATTTATATTAAAATATGTGAATCAGAAAATCTATTGATTTGAATTTAAAATTATTTCAGTGTTACAATTTACAGTGTACAAGTAAATTTATTTATCCAATATAAAACATGTTTGTGATCATTTACGAATTTTTATATATTTATCAAAAATCTTGAAATATATATATAATTTTATAAGTCATAATGCTCTTCCATAACTATGATAAATTGTTATCTTTAAATTTTTATGTAATTTTCTCTTTTTAAAACTAACCAATGATGTGTTTACATCATAGTTATGTATTTACATCAATATGATCCTATTTTAATATTGTGATGCTTTTCTAATCATGTGATGATTTCCTAAGCTTCAAATAATTTTATGAGTCAATGATGATTTTATGAGCTTGTGAATATTTTGTCAACTTACAAAGCTTTTCTAATTTTTTTTATTATTATTTTTTAACTTGTGCTACTTTTCTTAGTGCATGATGTTTTTATAGTCATATCATGCTTTTGTAAGACTAAGACGCATATCCAATCTTACAATGCTTCCATAAGAATGCACATATTTTTATAAGTTTTTTTATGTTTATCTAAAAATTATACTATAGGTGTAACATAAAATATTTTCTTATATATGAAAATAGAAGATAATTGGCAAACCTCAGGAAAGTAAATAAGTGGAACACGTTCCAACATATGAAAAATTATATATATATATATAAGAACCATCTGTGTCATATGATCCATCTCCACCAATGTTAGGGTATGAATATAGTATTTAAAATGGAATTCAGAATAGTTTAATAACTAATATTATCAATGATGATGATAAAAAAATTATTTCACTTGAAGATGTTTAATTGATTTTTGATAATTTGGTGGAATGGAATTAACCTCTACTATTATGATCCAAATACACAAACAAATTAATGTTATAAATGTAATTTATGAAAGTCAAAGAAATTAGAGCACCAAAAATATTATAGGGATGTTGAATTCTACCAAATAAATACAATAAATAAAATGGAAGTTGTGAATAAATTTTAATTAGAGTGAGTTTTCATGTTTGAACTCATTGAACTAATTGAAAAGGAAAATCAAATTGAATTTTCTGAGGAATGAAAATGCATAATTTTTTACTTAAAAATTGGTAGAGATAAAAGATGAAATAAAAATTGGATATTCAAGAAGCATGTAAAAAAGATATTAAAAAAAAAAAAAATTAAAAATAGAGTTATGGGAAATATTTATAAATTGAAAACTATGAGTGACTATTTTCATATTAGTAATGCAAAATCATATGAATAGCACATGATATCTAAAATAACTCTTATGAGATTTGAATGAAAATTGCATCTCAATTTTTAAAAATCATTCAAAAAAATCATTTAGATAAAACAAGTCACCTATTTATTGATTTTCAAACTTTTAAAAGAGGTTGTCCTATGATATTTTTTCATGAATATAACACCATGCTCAATTATATTGGTGTCCCACACTTTAGTCATTTTCGTTTGTTTGAAATTAGTGGTTAAGATTTGGATGAAATTCCTAATTAAGAAATAAGACTTGAAAGAGATAATTAAGTTTAAGAGATATGTGTCTTGTTTATTTATGAGGTTAAAACAATAATTCAAATTGAAAATCATGTGAAATAAACTCATTTACGTTCATATCACAAGATATATAAAAAATGCAATTTTGAAAACCTTTGTGAACTATAAGTAGCTTGAAGGAGATTAGTGTATGGATGGTTATTAAATTGTAATAAAGTTTTTTTTTTTTTTTAATAAAGGCATATACAATATTTATAATGTAAATTCATCATAATGGTTTATATGTAAGGCTCTACACATCCCATTTTCCACATATGATTATCATTTGTTTTGTGAATCATTGAATGAATATATAATAAAAAATAATAAACAAATTTAAATATGTAGATAAAGTTGAAGAATTTATTTGTGAACTACATGTTTATTTTTCTTGTTGTAGTCCAAAAAATTTTATGGAGTTTAATTTTTTTTTTTTTTAAATTATAATAAATGGGCATAAAATATTAAAATTTGTTGACATTAAGTGGATCTCATAGTATCAATTTGTGCACAATGTGTATGATGAGTATTCAGCTTTATCAAGAATAATGTGGGAGCACCGTAAATAATTTGTGCACAATGTGTATGATGAGTATTCAGCTTTATCAAGAATAATGTGGGAGCACCGTAAATAAGTGGACAAGGCTCAATTTAGTAAACCATTTGATTTATATAAATACTTTTTTGATTTTTCTACATTCTTTCCGATGTTGCATGTAATGTATCATTTAATTAAATATATGTATATGTATAAGTATCATTTACTTTTCAATATTAAGGAGACATGTTCGTATAATTATAATAAAAAGTATTTTAATCAAATAACTTATTTTTTTCCCCTAATGTTTAAGAGTTAAGAATTTTTGATACATGTTTGATATATAATAAAATAAGTTAAATATATAAGAATAATTATGTGTATTTTTATATAAACATGATATACCACGTACTATTTATGAATATAATATGACTGTAATATCGATGAGTTATATTACAAGGTCCCAATTTGATGAGATTTTACTATGAACAAGGATAAGGTTAAGAGAAATTAAAACCTACATAGTTTTAAAAATAAGAGAACAATTGATCAATGTGATAGATATAGTAAATTTTAATTATTGGAATAGTGCCCAAAATCTATTTCTTTGTAGGAAGACTACCCCAAAAAAAAATCGACTACAGTAATTAAACATTTTTGTAAGGCTATTTACATAAATTGAATGATGATACAATGTATTTTAAATAGTAACATGTTTAGCAATCAATCTGGAGACTTTTATATTTCAATGCCTGATCAATTAAAATTATTGGATGTTCCCTTTGAGTTTGGAGCAGTAACTTGGATATATTAAAAAATAGTCTTTAATAATGTCTTGTAGGAAACTTTGGATGAGATTTATTGTTTGTGTTATTTATGTCAAATGATAATTTTGGGTTTAGTTGAAGATGTGATTGTTTTTGTTGCCTTTTAATTTATAAATTATGAAACAATATTGTAAAACGTTAGGCTAATTATTTGAGACTTTGGACATAGTGGAATATTTTAATCATTTCCACTATGATAGGGCTCTGAAAATATCGAAATTGATTACTGGAAGGATAAGGATTAATATGAATGCCACTAACATAATAGATGACATAATTAAAAATAAGGACAAACATAAATTATTATTTCAATGTGAATAAATTCATAGAAATTGCGAAGTAGATAATAAAAATGTTCAAGTAATAGAAATTTGATACATTTCATTGAATTTTGATTGGCGATTAATATAATTCATTTTTCATAATTATTTTTTTACTTTTTTATGTTGATGTTTATTCAATTAAAATATTTTGAGTATTTAAAAATTAAAAATAAATTATCATATTCTATTAAACATTTACTATTTATATTAAATATCATAATTCATTTCCAATATTACAATGCATTTCGATATTTGTGATGCATTGCCAACAATACGAGGCATTTCCAAATGTGTTATTCATTACCAAACCTATGACACATTTTTAACCATATCATGAATTTTAAATCGTGTGATCTATTTCCAGACTTATGATGCAATACCAATTATATGATGCATTTTAACCTTGTGATTCATTTTGAAAGATTGTGATGCACTTTTTATCTTACAGTATGTATTTGAGTCGGCACTGTGTTTCCTAGACTACGATGCATATCCAACCAATAGTGTATTTACAATCATGCGATGCATTTTGAATCCCACAATGCATTTCTGGGCATATGAGGCATTTATCATTCCCATGATGAATTTCTATTGAAGTTATGCATTTCCAATAATGTGTTAATTTGAAACCTTGCGAAGATATCTACCTTACGGATGTGAACATTATATCTACTGAAATTTATATCCCACCAGATTCATTGTTCATGTTTCTCATATTAATTTTCGTAATGACATATCACTTTAAAGATGCTAAAGAGTATGTTAGGCAATGTGTTAAATGTCAATGCATAGGGAAACATAATCGTAGAGATGCCATGCCTCTACAACAAGTACCTTCTCATTAACCATTTGAGAAATGGGCCATTGATTTTCTTTGTCCCATTACTCCAGCTGAATGAAGGACGGGTTCTCGGTACATCATAATAATTAACTACCTCATATGATAGGTTGAAGCTGTGCCATCAAAAGGCTGTACTACTGCCATTGTTGTGCATTTCATTTGAAAGAATATTATAACTCATTTTAAATGCCCACTGAGTTTCACTAGTGATTGTGGTACCCACTTCCTGAATGAAAAAAATTATGTCTTACTAAATGAATTCACGATTACACACCATAAGAAAAGGCTGTACTACTGCCATTGTTGTGCATTTCATTTGAAAGAATATTATAACTCATTTTGAATGCCCACTGAGTTTCACTAGTGATTGTGGTACACACTTCCTGAATGAAAAAAATTATGTCTTACTAAATGAATTCACGATTACACACCATAAGAAAACGCCATATCACCTTCAAGCCAATGGCACAGCTAAGGCCTTCAACAAGATCTTAGGAACCACCTTGACAAATATTTGCAATATTGCCTGACCCACTAGGATGATAGAATATTTGCAGTCCTATGGGCATACCAAACAACATACAAGTACCTGAAAAAAAGCACCCCATTCAACTTGGTCTATGACACAAAAGTATTACTTCCTATTGATTTTTTAGTACCATCTCTCCATATAGCACACATAGGACAATTGGATGATGAGTCATCCTTGAAATCATGCCTAGATTATTTGTTACAACTTGATGAAACCCCATCCCTCACTCATTGAAATTAGAATGTTGAAAAGCATAAATAGAAGGCATAGCATGACCACCATATAAAACATAAAACCTTTACTCTCAGAATCAAGGTCTATTATACAACTCCAAGTTCATGTGCCACCCTAGAAAGCTTTGAATCCATTGGGATGGTCCTTTTATAATTCATAGCAATTGAGCTATCGAAGCATGTTGATTACAAAGGATAGATGACCAGTTCATTCTTGGGCACTATAATGGAAGTCAACTCTTGCCATATTACACTTCTAAAGAGTTTAAGTATTCTAATTAATAGGGCTTATACCATTAGTGTAGGATTTCATTTTTTCAATAAAATCATTGCCTTTGTTATGTGTAACATTTCTTTATGAAATTTTCTTTCATGTTTTGGTTATCTTTTCATAAAGGATCATCATTTTTTTTAGTATGAGGTAAGAAAATAAGTCTAAATTCATGATTAGTAAAGGAAGTGCACAAGTTACCAAGGTACATGGGTTAAATAGGCATGCAAGTGACCTTGGCATGGAATGTACTTAGGGCACACAAATGCATAAAGGTGCTCAAGTTAGTTAAGGCACAAAAGGGTGGAGTGTTCCCATCATCAGTTTGAAAACATAAGAGAGACAACTATCTTCCACCACATGAAAAGTATGGGACATAGTTATCATCCACATCGAAGAAGAAAGGCATGAGATAGGATGTGCCATTAATGCAGAAATAATAGTTATGGCAAGAGATGTGCTAATATCATGATGTGATAATAATGTTAAAAGTATTAATTTACAAAATTGAGGATCTAAATATGGTGGCTATTAAGGATCTAAATTAATGACATGAGGTGATAGGTAAAGGAAACGTATTAATGACGGTGAACCCACTTGATCCTATAAATAGGCAAGTTAAACTATTTTTGCATTTTAATTTTTTGATTCTTTGAGATTACTAGAGCCAATAAAAGTGATTACCATATTAGAGAAAAGTGAATCTAGAAGCTGATCAAATAAAATTTGTTTCCACAGTAAGCTACACAAGGAATCGAAAATTTACAGATAACTATTACAAGTTTGGTTACATGAGACAAACATAGGGTGGTATTAATATTTACAGGTTGCACATCTACCATTAGAGGATACTCAAACTCCAAAATATGAAACAATTAGTCACAAACACATATTCATTTGGAAACAATGGATGGTTTCACGTCATCCTCTAGGTACCTCAGAGGGTAATTCAACCTAAGTCAAAAGACAAAAGGATCAAACTACTACCTATGATACTAGAAGAAAATGAGTCAAGTGGCAAAGACTAGGTTTTGATTAGGGTAGAAACACCAAAAAAACAAGTTTGACATGTGGAAGAAGTGGAATCAAGCATGACTCTAAAATCAAAGAAGGCTCAATCATCCTTGACATAGAAGGACCAATTATCCCCACCCCTGTCCTTATTGATAGAAGAGATGCAATATCCAAAATCAATGGTGTACATAAAAAAATTGGTCCATCCTCGAATATAATCATCAAAAACTAGGAACGAGGTTAATATTTAAAATTACTACCGTGTCAGGTGCTAAAACGTGAATAACAAAGTGGTGTTTGATCTTAAAATCGTTAACTAGTTTGACACTATAGGGCTGTTCTAGCTCTTCAATTTACTATACTTTGGAAAGCCCATGGAGGTGATCTATTTCATTATCTCATACATCCATGAGGACTACATCTACATTGCTGAGCAAAGTATGAAGATCATGGTTGAGAGGATAAATAAGGTCATGGGGTTGTAGTGCTCAGGGTTGATCATGATTGATGACTTGACATACACTAGGGAGGTTTAAAATACTACCATGGTTCTCATGCATTAGAATCAGGACCAGTCCATGCATATAAATAACCTACAAGATCTGGTCTTCTAGGTTACGACATAAATTTTTATGACTAAGGTGATTGATGGAAAGAGGTTGACATGGTGCACCTCTATATTGCCCACCAAGTCATTGAGGAACTTAAATACAACTAGGCTATGTATTTTATTGAGAAGATTATTAAATATGTCGAGAAGACCCATAGGGTACCTAAGTATAGGTTCTAATTGGGGGTGTTTATTTTATTAATGGTTTTTGATGAGATACCCTGATGAATTTTATGATGCATTCACTTGTCCTCAACACATTACCCACTCATATAAAATCAAGATGAGATACTGGTTCGACAAGTTGAAGGTGACATTATGGAATGCGTGGTGCATCTTAGAGGCATTACCCCCTTTTATTGTTGAGCAAGTGCAGTTCTCTATGAAGCAACACTTCTCCCTTACACACATAAAAAAGAACCCTTTTAGAGAGCTCTCTACATGGTTCAAGTTACCATAAGCTTACTTAGTATGGTAATTCGTAGACTCCATGAGCTATATTTATGATACATATCCCATTATCCTAGATGCCAAGAGAATATACTTGAAGATTCACACCCTTCAAAAAATATTTGTCTATCTAGGTAAGAAGGCCCATAAAAAAAATAGGGAGTTAGACTTGACTAACATCAAGGTCAGGCAGACAATGGTGGGAGAATGAGTTCATAACTTGTTTTACATATTGTACCCCCAAAAGGATCCAAATGACAGGGACCATAAGGATAAGCTTCCATCAATGCCACCATTGAAGAAGAAGAAGCAGCCAAATGTTGGCACCAACATAAGTAAATAATAAGATCCATATAAGAGGAAAAATATGGCATGTCACCTCCACCATGCCCATATCCACCATACCCCTCTCCACTTTTGCCATGCCACAATCCATCACCATGCCCTTCTCCATCATCACCTCATCCTTCTCCATCAGTTCTCCCATCTTCTCCCCCATGCCCTTATTAACCACACCCTTCTTTACCATATTCTTATTTTCCTAAGACCTCCCCTGAAATTTCACCTCCACCTCCACCTTCATCTCCACCTTCTATGACACCTTCATTGTCTCCCCTAAAGTAACTCCTCCACCATCTCCCCCAAGGGAATCTAGTTTAAGGATTGTACATCAACAAGTCATGAGGCCAATGACCTAATAATATATTCTTGAATTATGAGTTCACAACTTGGATTTTGACTCTTAGAAGACTCCATCCCTGGTTGGGAGGAAGCCACCTCTGATGACTCACTACATGATGCAAAACCACTCTATGCCAAAGAGGATGGTGAGGAAGAAAAAAGGACTATTGGTAGCATCTTCATGGCTACTGATGTAGAGGAAACCTTAGATCATGACCCTAGTAAGGAGAAGGAACTGGCTAGGTCAAAAAAAATCCTAGTGATTGTGCATCTACCAAGATGTGAAAGAATTATTAGTTTGGCATCCCTTATAGGATGCTCTATCTATAGTTTCACATCATTTTTTTGGTTGGATCGTTGGAAATAAGGAAGCAGGTATCCTTCCTTTTATAAATGTATAATGAGGAGCAAGAGTTTTAGCTTCCCCACAATAGACTCTCTTTGGGACTATATACTCCTGCACTACCTAAGCCACTATGGGTAGATCCTCAAAACATCCCCCTTCCAAGTGAGCACAACATTTTTAAAGATGACATTGGGGGTCATATGCCAGAATATTTTATCAGATTATGATGCATGCACCACTGAGAGAAAACATGCCAAAATTATGGGTATGTACAATAAAGAGATTTCCACTAAATAAGTGTTCACTGAGGAAGTGGCTACTCTAAAGTAGTAGATTCAGGAGGCCACAAAGGCAAAAGTAAGAGTTTTGAACCTCTATAAAATAATTTTACAACAGTAAAAAATGTTTTTAGATTGTGTACCTCTTGATGGGGATTCCATAGGCAAGCTAGATACCTTGGTGAACCTTGTACTAAATTAATGCAATGAGTAGCCCATACTAAAAGATGAGGAACTAGAGGTAGCAGAGCAGTTTGCCATAATAATTGAAGTATGCAAGCACACCCCAAAGAGGATTGGGTAACTTATCCCCATTTGGATGAAATTTTTACACAACTTGTGTGCCTAAATAAGATCTTGGATGCCTAGCTCCAAGTTGAAGAATGTAATTGACTGATGTTACACTCCTAATAATGGATTGCATAGAGTGTGCCAAGGCATTCAAGGATGTGGAGATGATGGAGGATACAATAAATACACATAATCAATAGCTAAATTCATGTTTTATATCCCTCCAAGGATAGGTTAACAAAAAGGTTTCAATAGTTGAAGATGTCCAAAAGGATGCTATTGCATCCCTGGAGGAACTAGTCAAGCATTCCAATGAGACCTCTAGCAAACCTGAGGAGATGAATAAATCAAAAGCGACCATCGAAGAAATAATTTCCAAGTGTTGGAGACACTATCACATTTGGATAATTTGAAAAAGGAAATTGAGTAGATGGGACCTAAATTTTTGATAAGCCTGCTAGTGCAACTTAGTTCAGGATGGACTAAGACTATAGTGTGAGGTGATGTTGGCCCTAGTTTTTGGTTAAGTATTATACATTTTGGCATGAACTGACATAGTGTAGAAGATCCATAGCATGAAACATAATAGGTTTAGAAGCACTGTGGCACTGAATCAATACAGTATGAAAGGACAGTGGTGGGAAAGGACTAACATGAGAGGATCTAGTGAGAGGAGAATGAGTCATGAGAAACCTGAGAACATAGGAATCAAAAAAGAAGTAAAAGACAAGGGGTGTGCATAGCAATCATGATCAATTAAAAAATTATTCATATGGGTCACCCATACCTTATTCATATTAAGTGTTATACTAGCTTACAAGGGGACAAACACTTGGTAGGAGAGATCGAACACAGAGGGAGGATATAGGGGGCACAAAGGCCTAAGTTTTAAGAATAAGTAGTTGATTGAGTCTCATGACTCTTAGTCAATTAATATTTTGTTGATGATTCACTCTAGTGATTAATGTTTTAAATACTTATTCAAGGCTAAACAAGTATAAATACCCCTGTTATAATGACTATGAGGATGTATTCTTTGCCTTTTGATGCTGAAGCATAATATATGAGTGTTGGTCATTATATCATTTCTTGTGCTCATGATGAATGGATGTGCTATGGTAAATAGAGTTTAATGATTAGAATTAAGTATGTAATCTAATCCATCTCTTCTATTTCAATGTAACAACTTAGAATAAGAATGGTAATAGTATGTCTAATCATGATGGCCACGTTTGGTAATTCTAGGAACAAAGTAGTTTACCAATACTATTATATAGTAACCATTTAAATATATAGAGGAAATAAATGACTAAGATAATAGTATTGTGCAACAAAACCTATGACAACTAGTCTTTCACTACGCATTCCAAGTGAGCATGCAAGACCATAGTCTAGCATGAAAGGGCCAGTCCATTAGATAATTGGTCTAGACTCTAGTGCTAAAGCTATACTAATTAAAAAAAAAAACCAAACAATAAGTCTGGAGTGATTTTAAATTAGGCTTGGACAAAATTTTATTCTCAGATCCATTCATCACAGAGTAGTGTATCATGGTACAATGGTTTTCATGTTGATTGGTGATTGTGAAGTCTTAAAATATGGTGAAACCTTTTTGTATGACCTTATTTGTATTCAGACTTGTTATGGAAGGTGGAGCTACTAACTATTTATTATTTAATCCTTGAATTCATCAAATCTAATAATTATTGTGATCTATTTTTTGATAAATTAAGTTTTATACTGTTATTTTTCATTAAAATTATGGAGACATTTTACATGTGTGGCATGCTAAGGTATTTTAATGATGTTAGTGGGTTAAAGGAAATTATTGTAAGTAGGTTTGTATTCATTCTGTATAAGCATGCCCTTACACCTATGTTAAGGATAGTCTCAGGGAATAATTGTTAGCAGAGAGAGACTAGGTAGGGAATATTTCATCTAAGAGTTTACTTAGAGATAGATTACTTGCAATACTATGATCTAGAAGGTTTGAGATCTACAAACCTGATGTTCTAATTAATCTTATTGTAATATTATGGTGTGATTTTTATATGTATGAAATATATAACTCCTGATTTGAATGAATAAATAAATAATAGTATTTTTTCAGTTACGCGCATTACTTTATGTGTGCAAGACTGTAATTTAGTCTATTCAGGTGTTTACTCTGAGAGAAGCATGGTCTAATGCATCTCTAAAATTAAACCCATAACAATGAACACATCATATGCTTTTCCAAGTGCATCTAATATAATAATTAAGAGATATAGGAAAAAAGGGATCCCGTTAGACCCCTAAAAAATCTAGAGAACCTAGCTAAAATGTTGTTGACTAGGATGAAGGAGGAGGGGGATGATATACAAATCCATTTCCACCTTCTCCAATCCTTGTCAAATTTTAATTTATCCGTTATTTGGTTGAGGATATTTCAATTAACTCTATCACCTGATTTCATCATATCTAGTTTGAAAATGATATATGATATTTTAGTGAAATTTAAGGTGTGAATCGCTTCACATGATACCATTTTCCCATCAAATACCTATCTCCCTAACACAAACCGCCTATTATCCTCAAAGATAATGTCATTTAAATAATTTCTCCTAGATTTTTTCCATGAACTTTGTCAAAATATTATAGATTGTGTTAAACAAACAAATATGTCAAAATGCATCAAAATAGGGGAAATACTCCTTCTTAGGCATAAGGTCTAGGAAGGTGTTATTCCCTTATTGAATACATTATTTATTTTCATACAAACCTCCAATGCTTCAACCACACCTTATACTAGATTATCACAGAAATGCTGAAAAACCTTGCTTGAAAACCATACGGTCCAAGACATTTTTAGTTCCTAAAGTTAATACTACTCATTTAACATCCCCACAGAATTTGTGGTCAACAGAATTTGATTGCATTCCTCCTATTAGTATTGTAAGAATGAACTGATGAAACCAATTATGATATATTGACTTATGAATACCATCAAATCTAGTAGTAGTGTTTTAAAAAAAGAGCAACTTCATTTCCATGTCCTTTATTTCTTTCAATTATACTCAATCCGGTATAGTCATCTAGAAACTTTCTTCCAGCATCAAGAGTTTTCGTTGTTCTAGTACAATACTCAGTTTCATATGAACTAAGTATTTATACCACAGATCACTCTAAAAGGACACCTAAAATTATATTAGTCATGTTTGATTCCAATCGTTCTTGTAAAAAAGAAGCTTCGCAATTCTTTTCTTATTCCATGTTATTGTATGATGTTTATCTACCCTTAAATATTGAGAAAGGATGAATCACTTGTAACCCTTCACCCGACTTGATAACACATCTATAAAATCTCCTCAAAGGAGGGATCTTACAGCCCCAAATTCAAACTCACAATGAACACCTCTGGGTTTCTTATCTATTAATTTTAACCGATATTCACCATTGGTTAGAGGAAAAGAAGTAACTTTAATCATCAACGTCAAATTATTGGAAAATTTTTATGATTTTAACAAAATTTGTTTTAATTTTTATAATATTAGTTGATTCAATTGCCTTTTGTTGTTCTAGTTGAATCCAAAACCATAAGCTGAAAAATCAGACAATCTCACATCAAAGTAGAATTTATTGAAGTCACACATAAGATGAGAGATTCAAACAGAGACGCTTAATTTTTCTGAGATTTACGATTTAATTTTGAGATTTAATTCCACTATTGTTATTCCCCCATTCAAAATATACACTCTCTCCCATAACGTCTTTCATTCAATACCTTTCATTGGGCCATACACATTGGAAAAAAAGAAAGTTTTCCTACCTTCAATTCCATTGACAAAGACATTAAAAACATGGCCTTGAGTTCAAATATGGCTACACTAAGAAATATTTCGACTGCAAAAGATAGGCAGTCCTAAAGATGATCATGCCGCATCCTTGCTGATCCATTCCAAGTTCTTCCATATCTGTTTAACTGAGATTTAGAATTGATTTTCTCCGATCATTGTATCTTTTAAAATTTACATATTACGTTTAGATTCTTATACTAATCACCTAAGAATTAAAAAATTATCAGCAGAATTTGAGCCTCGGACATTTTGACTTAAAATTTTCATAATGTGTTTTGTGGTAGGATTACTCCTACCACATAGATGCATGTCCATGAGAATTTTCTGGCTCCCCTAATATAAGCCATATTTAGTTTCGTCCTGAATATTCTATGTTTTAGATTTTCTTGTATGAGAGCATAACGGCCCTGTTGAATAACACAATTTAGACGTTGTAGAACTGAGAAACCTTTAGGATTGCCTCAAAAGGATTTTTCAGATGTTCATCATCGGATTCTTTTGCAGAATATTCTAGAGCGCTGCTGCTAATTTCTTGAAGTTATAAATTGCTTCTATCTTTGAGAACCTCAGCCAGATCTAGTTGTTATCCAATTTTAATCATTTTTACTTTATATAAAACAAGTTGATGCAGGGAGACCTAAATATATTTTTTGTTTTGTAAGGTATCCATTTTTTATTTAAGTGTATTTACCTTCTCTTTTATGGATTTCTCCATCGATTGTAAAAGAGGAATGACAGAAGGAAAGTTTGAATTTTCGGATTTTAATAAGATATCTTGATCATAATTAGAATCTCGGTTTGAAAATCCACGAGTAATGGTCCCAAAAATATTTTCAGCTTAGATCTTTTTCTGAGGCATTGATTGTTGCAGTAATTATCCAAGGAGTAATAACGAAGACTGATTTCTCCATTTGAACCAGGCATGTCTTTCTTGGAATGTAGATTTTTTGCCCTCTACCTTTTCCTTGTCTTCTATCTAGTTTATAGCTATGCCTTTTTTTTAATGATATTTTCAAGTGTGCGATCTTACCAAATAAAGTTTTAGCGGTGAATATTTGTAGTTAGGTGAATATTGGAGATTTATTAAATCGGAATTATATATGTTGATAATGTTAGAACACAATAATTCATCAAAAAATCTGTGCATATTATATTTCATTTGAATAGTTAAACGATTTTTTTTATTTTAATAGGGTTTTTATTATAGATCACGAAAAAATCAATGATTTACGATTTTAAAAAGTATTTGGATCACCACACATTCTATAGGCCCTAGAATCACACTTAACGAAATTTTAAAGAAAAATTTGATATGTATTTAAATTCACTAGTACCTATATGTTTTAAACTTAATAATATATATAATAGTAATAAGAATTTTTTTTAATCTTGGCAACAATACACTTAGGATTGTTTGATGATTGGGAGAGTATAAAAGTACCCAAGTAAATTAAACACTAGTAGATGTGAACTAAAAAATCTATTGATCAAATTCAAAACTCTTTCAATGTTACAATTTACAATGAACAAAAACATGTAATAATCCAATATAAACTATGTTTACGATCATTTCTGATATTATATACATCTAAAAACTTTTATTAAATATAGATTATTTTATAAGTGATGATTCTTTTCCATCATTTTGATGAATTAATGTCTTAAATTTTTTTTTACTAGCTGATATTATGTTTACATCATAATGATGTATTTACAACAATGTGACACTTTTTTAATATTGTGATGTTTTTCTAATCCTATGATGATTTCCTAAACTTCCAATGTTTTTATGATTTTATGAGCCTTTCAATCATTTCTCAAACTCTAAGTCTTCTCTAAGACAAAAATAATTTTTTAAGGTTTGTGCTACTTTTCTCAGCATGTGATACTTTTATAAGCATACCATACTTTTCTAAAAATAAGATGCATATCCAAGCCTCTGAGGCTTCTACATGCATGTGCTACTTTTCTCAGCATGTGATGCTTTTGTAAGCATACCATACTTTTCTAAAAATAAGATGCATATCCAAGCCTCTGATGCTTCTATATGCATGCAATGATTTTTAGAGGTTTTGGATGTTTCTTTAAAAAATTATGATATAAGAGTAACACAAATTTTTTATTTATAGAAAAATAAAAGGTAATTGGAAAACCTCAAGAAAGTAAATAAGTGCAAGACCTTTTAACATATGAATAATTACATATATTTTTTGAGAAACCATCTGTTATATTACCTATCTCCACCATTATCAGGGTATGCAGGTAGCATTCCAAATGTAGTGTAGATGGATCATGATTTCATTTTGGAATGATCAGTCTTATTTATTGAAGTCACACATAACATGAGAGATTCAAATAGAGCTATGCTTCTTGTTTGAGATTTGAGATTTAATTTCACTGTTGTTCCCCATTCAAAATATACACGCTTTCCCACAATATATTTTTTTCATAACTTCCAGTGGGCCATACACATCGGATAAAAGGAAAATTTTCCTACCTTCAATTTATTTGACAAAACCATTAAAAACATGGCCTTTTTAATAAATATGGATACAGTAAATAATCTTGCAGCTCCAAAAGATAGCTAGTCCTCAAGATGATCATGTTGCATCCTTGCCGATCCATTCCAATTCTTCCAAATCTGTTTAACCAAGATTGTGAATTGATTTTTTCGAATCATTGTTTCATTTAAAAATAACGTATTAGGTTTAGTATTTCATATTAATCACCTTAGAATTAAAAAATTGTCAAGGGAATTTAAGACTATGTCATTTTAACTTAAAAATTTGGATTTTGTTTTTTTGGTGGAAGTACTCCTACCACATAGATGCATGTTCATGAGAATTTTATGCCTCCCCTAATCATTTAGTCTCCTCGTAAATATTTTATGTTTTATATTTTATTGTATTAGTGTATAAGGGCCTTGTTGAAGGCTATAATTTAGACGTTGCGGAACTGAGAAAACTTTTGGATTACCTCAAAGTATTTTACAGATCTTCACCATCTGATTCGTTTGCGAAAGAATCTAGAGCGCTACTTCTAATATGTTGAAGTTAAAAAGTAATACCATATTTGACAACCTCGTCAGCCAAAATTGGATGTAGTTGTGATCCAATTTTAAACATTTTTAATTTATATAAAACAAGTTGATGGAGGGAGAACTAAATATATATTTTGTTTTTTTAAGGTATCCATTTTTTTTATTCAAATGTATTTTCCTTTTCTTTTATGGATTTCCCCATCAAATGTAATAGTGGAATGAGAGAAGGAAGGTTTGAAACTTCAGATTTTAATAACATATCTTGATCATGATTTTGATATTGGTTTTAAAATCCACGAGTAATGGTCCCAAAAATATGTTGGGATTCGAATAATTTTTGAGGCATGGATTCTTATCGTAATTATACAAGGAGGAATAATGGAGACTGGTTTCTCCATGTGAACCAGTCATGTTTTTCTTTTAATGTCTTATTTTTTCCTTTCACCTTTTGATGCAGAAAAAGATGTCAAATTTTTGGAGGTCATAATGTTTTATCCATATCTTTGTTTTAGTCCATTTTCATTCGAAAACAACTACATTAAAATATTAATGCAATCATAACACACCTTCCTAGTTAGAGAAGGCCATAGATGATCATTTGAGGGACCAAAATTGTAGTTTAATATTATTTTTAGTATTTTTCTAAAATTTAAAATTTATTATTTTTGTAACCAGACTTGAGCTTCGATTAATATTTATCTGATAAGTTAATTATAGTTTTTAGATTATTTAGAGATAAACATGCTTGCATGCAAAATATACAAAAAATAATTGCTACTACAAATAGCAGGCCAAGTTTTATTCCTTTCTAGAGTTTCAAATCTTGAATGTCAATTTTATTTATAAGTTGAAGTTTATTTATGCATGGTTTGTAATTATTTGAATGATAAAATATGAATCAATAGATTTTAATATTGTACAATCTTTATATATTAGTAGTTTTGTAGTCTTGATAGTATTCAAGATAATGATTTAGTATCATAGAAAGCTCGAATATTGGAGGATAGTTTCTAAATCAATGAATTTGTGAAGCGGACAAATTAAAAAAAATCAAAACTAGAGATGGTTTATACGATTTGATGGTGATGTAATTGAGGTTATCTAATGCACCCAATGCATTTATGAGAGTGATGAACATAGTGCTAGAAAAATATAATGATATGTTTGTGGTTGTTTATTTTTTATGATACTTTAATATTCGATAAGAATAAATAAGAGTGCTTAAAACATTTGAGAATGGTACTAGATTTGTTAAGAAAAGAGAATTTATATTTTAATTTGAAGGAGTCCATGTTTATGCATAACAGTTTGGTATTCTTTGGATTTGTATTTTTAGCAGATGGTGTAAGAATGAATAAAGAAAAAAGTAAAGACAATTGTTGAGTGTCCTATCCCACAGATTGCCATAGAGGTAAGAAGTTTCTATGGTAAAGTAAACTTTTATAAAAAATTTATTAAGGATTTTAGTAGTCTTGTTTCACCAGTAACAAATTATATGACAGAAAAATAATTTTCATGGACAAGGGTAGTAATAGAAAGCTTTGAGTTTTTTGAAGAAAATTATAGAAAAGCCTATTATAGCATTTCCAGATTTTAGTAAAATATTTGAGGTTGATTATGATGTTTCATTTTTTAGAACTATTATTGTGTTGAGTAAAGAAGGGAAGCCAATAGCATATTTCAATGAGAAATTAAATGAGGTAAGAAAAAAGTATTCAACATATGATGTTGAATTTTATGCCATTGTATATGTATTAAGACATTGGAGGCATTACCTAGTTTATAATGAGTTTATCTTATTTATTGATCATGAGGATTTGAGGTATGTAAACACTCAAAAGAAGTTAAATAATAGGCATGAAAAGTGACTATCTTTATTGTAGGGTTATACATTTTTATTGAAGCACAAATTGGGAAAATATAATCAAGTAACTAATGCTTTGAGCAGGTGACTTGGGTTATTAACTACTATAGTGAGTGAGGTAGTTGGATTTAAATTTATTAAAGAAGAATATGATATTGATCTAAATTTTAGTAAGATATTTAAATAATGTAGGAATCCATTGACAGGTGATACAAGTAACATTTAAGAATTATATATTATGTAGGATGGTTATGTCTTCTAATTGAAACAATTATGTATTCTAATTGGGTTTCTAACAGATAATATTATAAGAGAATTACATAGTTGTGGTTTACATGGACATTTTGGTAAGACAAGGATAATAACATTCATGGAGGATAATTATTTTTGGCCAAAGCTGAGGCGATAGGTGATAAGGTATGTTGCAAAGTGCATGATATGTCAAGTGGAAAAAACACATGCATAAATAATAATAATGCACATGCCATTACCAGTTCCAAGAGGACCATGGATAGTTTTAAATATGAGTTTTGTGTTGGGATTAACAAACACAAAGAGAGGTAATGATTCAACACTTGTTGTTGTAGACAATTATTCCAAGATGGTTCATTTTATTTCATGTAAGAAAACAAATGATGCCACTAGAGTTGTAGAAACATTTTTCAATGATATTATAAAATTTCATGGTGATCAAAAAAATATTACATCAGATAGGGATAGAAAATTTATATGTCATTTTTGGAGGAATATGGAGACTAATTTATAATTCATTA
The DNA here is from genome assembly GCA_037957365.1 of Torreya grandis. Taxonomy (NCBI): domain Eukaryota; kingdom Viridiplantae; phylum Streptophyta; class Pinopsida; order Cupressales; family Taxaceae; genus Torreya; species Torreya grandis. Next base: position 1,708,344 of record JARHVA010004004.1, read on the forward strand.
GTGTGTACCACCCCCAAATAGATGGATAGATAGAAGTTTTAAATAAGAGATTGGGAAATTTATTATGATGCATAGTTTGAGAGAGGTCCAAGCAATGGGACTTGGATTTATCACAAGCTAAATTTTCACTTAATAGTTAAGTAAATAGATTAATAGCAAAATCAACATTTCAGATTATTTATGAGATAATCCTATGCTTTTTTTATATTTGTTATAGTTACCAATTACAAAATGAGTTAGTGATGATGTAGAAGCCTTTGTAGAACATGTACAATAGGTATAAGAAGTAAGAAGAAAACTATAAGAATATAATGATAAGTATAAAATATCATTAGATATTAGAAGAAGTTCAAATATATTTGAATAAGGATATTTAGTGATAGTTTATGTTATAAAATAGAGATTTTAGAAAATGCACATATAATAAGTTTAAGTATAAGAAAATTGGACCATGCAAAATTGTCAAGAAAATTAATTACAATACTCATGAGCTGAGTTTACCATAGAATTATGATATCCCTATAGTATTTAATGTTTAATATTTATATAATCTTCATAATTAATATCATGAAAGTGAAAAATACAAATTATTATATTGGAAGAAATAAGTTTCAAAGAAGAAGGAAAAGATAGTGCATGTTCTGGATAAGAAGACAATAAACAGAAGATAAAGAAGTTTTGACAGTTGTTTAGTATAGTGTGAAGGGTTACAACTAGAATAAAACACTTGGATTACATAATGGAAGACGAATAAGATTGAAAAACATAAATTACAATAGTAAAATCAGACCAACTCGTAGGAGCTAAGTTGTTTTCAACTAAAGGAGAATGATGCAAGAAAAGAGGCCAAAATTCTAAAGGCTATAACTACTAGTCCATAGATCCATTTGAGCCCATTTTTATGCCATAATGACCATATCAAAAGTTTAAATGTATCCATAAATGGACATTAAAATAATTATATGTTTTCAATTTTTTTAGATGTCTAAAATTGTAGTTTAATATTATTTTCGGTATGTTTATAAAATTTAGAAATTATCTATTTCTATAATCAGATATGAACTTTAGTTTATGTGTGTGTGTGTGTGTGTGTGTGTGTGTGTGTGTGTGTGTGTGTGTGTGTAACTTTAGTGTGTGTGTGTGTGTGTGTGTGTGTGTGTGTGTGTGTGTGTGTGTGTGTGTGTGTGTGTGTGTGTGTGTGTGTGTGTGTGTGTGTGTGTGTGTGTGTGTGTGTGCGCGCACGTGCGTGTGCACACTTATATGTAAAACATACTAAAAAAAGTAGTGATTAAAAAATAATACGTTGATTTTTATTTTTATTTTTTTAAAGAGTTTAAAATTTTTCATGTCAACTCCAATTCAGAGTTAACACTTATTTATGCATGGTTTCTAATTATTTGAATTTTTAAATTCATCTCAATATGTGTTATTATTTTATAATATTTCACTATTGGTAATTGTATTGTCTTGATAGTCTTCAAGTTGATTAGTTATTGAGGTATTGATTGTTACAATAATTATCCATGGAGAAGTAATGGAGACTAATTTATCAAAGTGAATTAGTAATGTCTTTATTTCAAATTCTCTTTTTCACTCTACCTTTTCCTTGTCTTCTATATATTTTATAGTTGTGCCATTTTTTTATGGTCTTTTCAAG
>JARHVA010004004.1:1712500-1732500 GCA_037957365.1 Torreya grandis
TATGGATCATTTAATGAATCTTAGATGCAAAATATTAAACAAACTTAGATATATATAAAAATTTTAATTAATTATTTTTTAAGTATATTATTATTTCTATTTTATTCCTAAAAGGTTGATGGAGTTTTATAAAATTTTAAAAGGCCTAATAGATGGGTATAAAATATTAAATTATGTTGACACTAGGTGTATCGTAATGTATCAATTGGTACACAAGTTGTACGATGAATATCTATCTTTATTAGGAGTAATGTGGTAGCATCACAGAGAATTTAATAAGGTTAAATATATATTTTTTTAAAATATCAAGGAGACATATTTATCTAGATGTACAAATAACATTAACTAGGCACATTATTTTTTGGGCCTAAATTTTAAGAGTTAGAAGTTTTTGATAAATGTTTAAAATTTGGTATACTTTAAGATGTTCAATATATTGGGATAATTGTTTGTATTTGTACATAAATATGGTATATCTATGCACTAGTTCTAAATATAATCTAATTGTAACATCGATAAGTTACATCACAAGATCCATTTTTATGAGATTTTATCATCAACAAGGGTAAGAATACAATAAATTACAACACACCTAGTTTAAAACATAAGGGAACATTTTTTTAGGGAAAAATTTATTGATGTGGTGGATATAGTAAATTCAACCTATTTGAATAGTTCCCAAAATCTACTTCCTTTGTAATAAGACTACCAAAAAAATTGACCACTTTAATTAAACTTTTATTTAAGACTATTGATATCAATTGAATGATGATATATAGTATTTAAAATAGAAACATGTCTATAAATAAATTTAAATAGTTTTTCATTACAATACTTGATCATTTTGAAATTTTTTGATGTTCCCTCCAAACATGGAGAAATAATTTGGATATGTTAAAAAATAATCTTTAGCAATGTTTTGTATGAAACTTTGGATGAGATTTTTTATTTGGGTAATCTATGTCCAAGAATAATTTTGGGTTTAGTTGAAGATGTGAGATTTTGTTTGCCTTTCCTTTATAAATTCCAAATTATGAAAAAATATTAAAAATAAAATATGCTAATTTTTTTAGAATTCACATAGTGATATGTTTTAATAACTTCTCCTATGATAGGTCTTTAGCAATATGGAAGTCAACTATTGAAAGGATAAAGATTAATTAAAATGGCACTAATGTAATAGATAATGTCATTGAAAATAGTGAAGAATATAATTCACTTGGTTAATGTCAATAAAGTCATATAAATTGTGAAGTAGATGATACAAATGTTCAAATAATAAAAATTGATAGATTTCATTGAATTTTGATTGGTGATTTTATATAGTTGAAATTTCACAATTATTTGTGTACTCTTTTTTATGTTGATGTTCATTAAGTTAAAATGTTTCATGAATATTTATAAATTTAAAATAAATTATCATATTATATGAAACATTGATTATTTATATCAAATATCATAATTTATTTCCAATATTTAAATGCATTTGCATCTCTGTGATGCATGGTCGATATTACAATGTGATTCCAAATCTGTTATTCATTTCCAAACCTATTATTCATTTCCAACTATAGAATGAATTTTAAATCATCTTATGTATTTCAAAACTTAAGATATAATACCAATTATACGATGCATTTTTAACCTTGTGATGCATTTCCAATCTTTTGATGCATTCTTTATCCTATGATACATTTTTGAGTTGGTAATGCATTTCCAATATTGTGATGCATAACCCATCTAATAGTGCATTTATAATCCTATGATATATTTTGAATCCTATTATGTATTTTTAAACATATGATTGATTTTTCATTCCCGTGATGAATTTATTAGCATGATATTTATTTTGAAAATATGATGCATTCAAAACCATGATAAGATATCTACCTTATGGATGTGAACATTTTGAATAATAAAATAACATACCACTAGATTTGATGTCCACATTTCTCATATTAATTACCTTAATGACATCTCACTTAATCTTATTATAATTGCACCTAAGTTTCAAGTGAAGCTGACAAGTTAATTATGATCAAAATATTAGATTACCATATGAGAATTCAAAAATGGACTTCATTGAAACCTAGCAAGGAGATTACCTTCCTCAAATTTAATATAAATAAATTCCTGTCTTACCTTATTATGTAATAATCTCTTAAAAATTTGAAAACTTATCATGAATATTTATTGTCTTATATTTTGGCATGATTTCATGGCTTTAACTGAGGCCTTTCTTATATTTTTCCTATATTATCATACTTTGGAGTAAGTATATCTATAAAGGAGGCCATCATTTTTTATAAATATTCAACACTATGTGTAGCTCAATTCACTAGTGGAAAGATGAGGACGATGTTTCTTGAAGTTCTTCATTGACTCTAATAGAGGAATGTTGCAATATTTTAAAAACATTGGTTAAATTACACCAAACAAAAAGGAAGAGGATAAATAATCAGTGTGATTCATAACATAATTTTCCTTGTATGAAATAAATGGTTGGGATTCAATGAATGTTCTAGTGGTATTTTATACCTCTTAGGTTTATTTACATGTTTATACTATTTAAAATTAGGATAATACATTATTAAAATGTAGTAAACTATTACATATTAATTATTAAATAAATTACATGTTCATGATATTTTTATGCCATATGCATTCTATGTGGGAATGTATCCATAGATTCGACTCATGTCCAACTAGTAAAACAAAAGTTTCATTTTCCTGTCATTTGGAGACATGTCTTGAGAGGTGGGGGAGGTATTACCTATGTTTGGATCCACTCTAGACCTTCAAGCATTCTTTGATGTTTACTAGCTAGATACCTTCCTTCTTCCAAAATCATTACTTCTTCACACTTGATCTTGAACAAATACTTGATCTATGATGAATTTTCCATTATCACTAACATATTAACTATTATATTATATTCTAGATATTCAATAACAAACCAAACTAGTAGATGCCATTATTGGTGTAGTTTGAATACTAAATAAAATGGGTTGGAAATTTGATTGAAATCTAATACCTAAATGTACACTAAACATGAAACAAAATTCTCGATGAGATAATATTTTTTTTGGGTAATCTACTACTGAAATAAACCATATGTAAGTTATATTTGGCTAATCATTTTTTATCATTATAATAGTACAAACCTGTCATGGACTGAAAGCATCACATATGAGCTATATATGACCTAATCTCAACATCATGTACTAAAAATTATGGAAAGAGACATTTAGTGTTTTTTTCCCCATTTTTATTAACAATACTGAAACCTTAGGACATGAGAGATAGTGAGGGCATCTACCATTTTTCAGTATGATAATATGCCATTCATGCCCTTGATATCCATCTCATGTATTCCTTAACCTGAGTCTTGAGCTCTTTCGACATATAGTTATAATTGTTCTTCTAGTACCAAATCTTCTTCCAACATGGTTTATCCCATCTCATCCTTGATCTTCTTGTGATATTTGGATGTAGGAGATGGAGCTTTGAAATTTACATTATTTTTATGAACTAAAGTATGTGTTATTTCATTTCGCTTGTTTTTCTACATAAAACTGATTTCGTCCTCAGTAATAAGATACTCAAAAACTACATCAAGGTAAATAAAGGCACTAAAGGCACTTAATCCCACATGTTTTTCATATTTTCTTACTTTGAAAAAAATATTTAATTATTCCCATAGGTAAATAGATACCAACCTTATTAGTTATTAGGACACCTAAAAGGTTAATAGTGCATTTGGATGGTTAATAGGACACTTGGAACTATATTTTCCATCATGACATACTCAAATCCCCTATTATTTAAAATATGCCATATCAGATTGAGGTGGATTGAAATGGGAGACAAGAAACCCACATAAAAGGGACTTTTACCAAAAACCAAATGGAAACAAACTAACTTACTAGGAAACTTTCATGAAGTTTCCACCAAACTTATCCAATAGACATGACCCATTTTTTTCTTATCTTCTATTTACCGATATCCCCCAAAATAGAGAGTCATACAAGAGGGATGGGTAGATGATTTTATATCTTTTTTCTTTTTTTTAACCATGGACCATCCTTATTTATATTCATCTTGATGGGTTAGTGATATGTTCATAATTGGAGCAACGGGCTGAGATTTGTCTTCTACTATTGTACTAGTAATTTTTTTTGCCCTAGGAAAATACCAATTTGGAATCTCCTCCTATGATGAGGATGGAATATATGAATCCTTTTTCAGATATATCAAATTTACCAACAATTCTTCTTCAGAGTGAAAAGAGTTTTTATGGTCCACATTTGGGCTATGGGAATCAGGGGTTTTAGAAAAAGAGGCAGAATCCTTGTTGTTAGTATCCCATTCTTATTTCATAGACAACACTATAATATTTTTTAGAATAAAATATTTCCACCATGATGAGTCCTTTTAATGAGTAGATTGTAATTTTTTTTCAAATGCCCTGTACCAAAATAACTATGGTAGAAAAACAATAATCCTTCATAATCAATAATTTGGGACCAAGTATGGTCTCCTACTTGCACAATGACTTTTTATGCAATATTATTGGAGGTATAAATTTTAACTAAGATCATAGCAAACATAGTGAGGGATAAATAATCGGTATGTAGATGCATTTACTGGTACTCACCTAGAGATCTGCCTAGAGCCTTTAGACTAGAATCAGTTTAAAACCTCAAAAGGAAGTCGGGTAAGGGAATTCAAATGGGTTTTACATGTAGAGGTTTAGTGAGGGGATTGAAGGTAGGGGACCATTATTTTAATATTAAGGGGTGATCATTAAATATCCAAAATTGGTTATGAATATTTTCCATATCCTCAGTATTGCATAAAATAATGATAAAGAAGCTTTTACAAAAGGGTAACTATCAAGACTACCTAAGAAGAGGGGTTTCTAGTGATTTGATATTTAGTTGTTGAATTATTGAAATCTAGGCCAAATGTACATAAATTTGTATATGATTCCCATGGTTGAGAAATATTTCTCTAATTTAACAACTAGCCTAGATTGTTCTTCATCAAAAATCACCATCGAATCAATAGAAGTAGGGGAGAGGGGTTTGGGATCAACTCTAAGAGATAGCCTGTGAATAAAATCAATGAAATAAGTAGGATTTATATAACTTCATCTGACTTCTGCCTCCATTTCCATAACATCCTAGTGCATAGATGGACTATCATTCCTTAGATTAATGCTACTAAAGTGGTTTGGCTGATTTGCATGTCCTACCATATTTTTCCTTCCTATTTTTGGATTAAATCTAATAGAATAGTGGTGGTGAGAAATAGTTAGCTATATCAGTGACTAAATCAGGATAGGGAAATGACTCCTAGTAAATCTAGGCTTACACCAACCTCAAACAGAGCTACATCATTTGAATCTATGTTAAGCGGCAATGGAGGTGGAGTGCCCATCATAAAATTCATTATATTATTTTATATTATAATATATTACACTTTATATTTTATATTGTATTGTAATTTATAATATATAATATATTATTATATATATTTTAACATGTTAAATTATAACTATGATACTTTTTGTTAACTAAATATATAATAGCTTAAATAAAAAATAACATTCTAATAATCTTCCTAAGGATAAAATATTTAAAAAAATATATAAATTGATAAAAATAAAATATTAAATTAAAAACATAAGCATTATACTTACACATATGAATCATAGTGAATAACTAAATCGCTGTATTAGCTACACACTATTATACATTGATGCATGTTGTAGCTAACCCATGATAAATAAATTCAAATCAAAGTTTTTATTTATCATTTTTTTATTATTGTGGCTAATCCATCATGAAGTAGTGGCATTCACTATATTTGTGTTTAGGTTTGATTTGTTGTTGAATAGCTAGAATATAATACAATAGTTAATGTGTTGATCCCATCATAGTGGAAGGAAATATATCAGAGAGGCTCGGTTTCTTTGTCTTTGATGTTGATTATATGTCATTTGGCAATTATTTATGGCCTTTTACTAGAGAAGAGGAGATACAAATTGAAGAAATATATTTCCTATTTCCAATCAAGAATCTTAACTACCTTCCTTTGGCATCATATATGGTTGTCTTGGCCATCAAAGCTATCACTACAATTAAATAGAATAGGAAATAAATTGTATGCTATAAAATTTGGCCTTTGACAAATTAAGCTATGAGCTAATAAAGTTATCAATTACATAGGCCTCATCAACTATGTCTCACATGTTAGAAGGTAATGCTTAGAATGTACACATGACAATATGTAAGTGGATTATAGGACATTAACTAAACTAACATATATACAAGTATATTCATAAAGCGATACAAATATATGGATTGTTTGTCATATCTAATCATTAACTCCCACACTAGTCACCTAAATGATTATGAGTTAATTTTTTTCTACAGTGGTCGAGTTTTGCATACATAGATAAGGGTAAAATAAATTCACTCATTAGGGTATGTATGGATTAGATCTTGTACAAACTCACTAAACACAACCTAATATTAAAACACATAAATGTGTTTTGGAAGAAATCAATCATTCTAAGGACTACATAAAATAAGGTATTGTACCATATACACATTCCTTACTTTTTAAATATGAAAATAGAAGGGAGCATAGGAGTGCATATGCACAACATAATAATCATGAATCCAACCACATTAAATTTTTTTGATAAATGTGAAAAATTGCTACCAATATTACAACTATCCCCACCGTGACATATAACCATTTTTTTAAATTTTTTCCTTCCTAAATATAATGTAACCTAGGAGTGCATATGCCAAACATGTAAATCATGAATATTTCTACATTAAATATTGGTAACACATCTCAAAAATTGATAGAAACATTACAAATTTACCTCTCTATAGATTCTCCTCTAATTTTCACAAGCACATAACTTTATCGGTGGAGGCAAGATGAAAGATGCAAGTCTTAGACACATTTGTTGGAATGTGCAAAAATAATCCCAAAATGAAATTGATTCTCTTTAATGATCACATGAGCCCTTCATCAGTGGAATAACACCCTACATATGAAAAATCAAATGATGATATATTATTTCTCTTTTAAACTTAGCCCAAATAAATATCATTGTATAAGGTCTATTATCAAGGGTTGACGAGAATAACATGATGGTGATTTAATTATGGGAAGGATATATGTTCGTTGCATGACTGAAATAAACACTACAATTTCACCTATATGGAGAAAATATAATGAGTTTCCATATTTTAATTTGTAATACATTTGTGTGCTTCCTCTAAATAGTGGATTCATGATGGGTTAGCTATAATAATTAAAAATGAAAAAATAAAATATTTTGTGTGGAAATTGAAGCTTTTATTATAATATTTAAATTTATAAATTGAAAATTTTTGTGGTAGACATCATGTCGGTTGGTGGTGGAGGATTTGATGCAAGACTCAACATCATAAACATATCTCTGATGAAGTCAGGCAAGTCCATACAGGTTGTGCAGAAAAACTGGTAGATGTTTATGTTATGGCATCAAGGCTATATTTCCTTTTTTGAAATTTTATATTTAAATATATATTGAAATATATTTTATATTTCACATTTAATATATTGTATAAAATAATCTCTAATATAGTACAATATAATATGATTTAATATTTAGTATACATAATATCAAGTAATATTTAAATATATCTATTATATATTAGTAAATGTCAATAAAGGATGGTTTGGGGTATCCTTATTTATTTGGTATGCTTCAAATTTTCCTCCTTATCACTCTTTTATCTTTGATAGTATGTGAATGTTCATAGTTGGGGCTCTTTATTTACGAGGGGGCCCTACTGGTTATATTGACATTACAATGTGAATTCATTTAAATATAAACACATAACTAACCTTTAGCTTGGTCCATGTGGAACTAAAGTCCTATAAATTTACAAAGCAAACTCCTTTGAGAGACAAACTATTTCTAAGAGATAAAAGGACTAATTAAGAGTGAACAAGTGGCAATCAATATACTTCAACCTACACATAAGTTGGTCTTGGGGGATGAATCAGTATGCTTGGTGTTGTTGGTCTTAAATAAATTTCCACATATAATCATTATCAATATGAGATAAAAGTCCTGAGAAGGACCTAGAAATTGAGTTTTGTAAAGGAGGTTGTGTGCATAACCAAGATTTAATACAATAAATAAAACACATGACATATTGAATGGGATTCGAGAAGATGACCCTCAATTAGGATTAAGACAAGGTTGAATGGTATAAATCTAAGCTTAATCAAATTTAAGGAGAGTAAGTTTCATCACAAGAAGAGATCAAGGGATTTTTCTACACATAAAGAATCAAACTCAACTAAGTTTATATTATATAGAGATCAAATGTGAGACTGAAGGAAATGGAATCACTTGAGGTGTAAAAAGGGTGGGTATAAGAGGTTTAATAGGTTATTATGTTCCTCTCAAATCACTTTACCCATTCATCAGCTTACATAAGCATTTCATACGTACTTGGAAAGTTTAAGGTAATTTTCAAACTCTAAGGTAATGTTTTATGCAAGAAAAATTATTTTGATCAAATCTAATATATGTAAAAGTTTAATAAAGTGAATGATCAATAAAATACACTTTAAAAAATTATTGGATGAGTTATCTAATTACCATATATGTCAGGGATGTCAAAATATATTAGTTTTGTGGGTCTAACCTCTAAAAATGGTAATTTTATGCACTTGTACAGACTTAAGAGACTCCCTTTTAGGTGAAAAACTTTTAGAGGTGTCTCCTCAAATTAAAAAGTTAAAATACATGTTTTTAATTAAGTATTAGGTCCCAGAGATGAAAAATATGCTTCCTTTCATCAATCTCTCTCTTCACAAGCTCACAAAGGTAGTTTTTTCACACGATTAATATAGACAAAGGAGATAGTGTCAGGGTCTAAGTTTCTCCTAAAGGATGGGGTCCTAATTATACTCAAATACATATCCATAGTGGTTATATTGGTGTCACCTCATTTATGAACAATTATTAAGAAGTTAGGGTCGTCTAGAACTTCTTATAAACCCCATAGGGTCAATTAATCTTGTTAAAATGATAGTTTCAAACTAGTTTTTAAAATGGTAGAAATAAAATAATATGTATTGGGTTATTCCAAGCCACACTTGGTATGTGTGAGTTTAATTTGGCTAGAAAACTCTTCTTTTGCATAGTGTACAAGGTGACTATCATGGTTTCTTTGTGTTTAAAGGTTTTCAATAGACAAAGTACATGTATAGAGTTATATTTGTATGTCTTACTCTATTTAATGAAATTAAAAGTACATTTTTTCCTTCATTTTTCACTGCAATATACCTTCTCCATGTAGCATGTAATGTCCTAGGTTGACAATCTGAGAAGAATGCTTGCATAAATATGGTTCGAAAGATCTTACCATGCATCATTAGGTTTTTATGAGGGTCTTAAGCTCATAAGAAATATGATGAGAAATGAATTAAAAATATCACATTTTGGAATATTAATCATATATCATGAAAAGGTTATATGCATTAAAAATGCAAAACTACAAGTTCTATCTATACCTATAGGCCTAATTAACACATAAAATTCAATAATATTGCATTTGAAACTAAACCTTAAAGAGCTATATGGTTAATGTGTAACAAATATGGAGAATATTATAGTTTTTAATAAACAAATTATGATTTAAATACGAACTAATAAGTTGAGTTCTCCAAGTACATCTAAATCCCTTGAAGATGGACAGTATGCACTAAAGTAATGAACAAGAAAGTTGACTAACACCATTAACATAGACAAGGTCATTGAAAATAATTCACATAGTAAGAAGATACAATTATAACATTGTGAACAAGGATAAAGTGGGTTCTAAGGGCTGAATATCATTCAAGAATGGATCCGTGTTATAAATTATCACATATATTTATTTCTTTGATAGTCTTGAGAGAGAAGATTACATTTTTGTTGTAGAATGAAGTCTAAAGGATTATCAAGAGTTTTAGTGAGAAAAATGGAGGCTATAATTTTTTCAATAGGTGAAAATCAATTGATAAATGTGATTTTGGATCCTAATACTCCTTGACACATTCAACCACACACCTGTAGCCAAAAAGGTTTTAGTGTGAACATTGACAAGAGTAGAAACCATGTATAGTAGTGAAATTTTGATTTACATGAACAAAAAAATTAATGAATGTCACTAGAGATCAAATAATACCTAAAGAGAGGCCAAAATGGATGATCAAAACAAACTCTCTTTAACCCTATATGTGCATAGTCAGTTTGGCTCCTATATGCCTTATAATCTTGATAAAAAAAGGTGTGTATTGGTTTGAAGAAATTAGTCCTAAGGAAGAAGAAAAAAAATTAAAAAAATTCTCTAATGTTTTCATGATCTCCATATTTCCTTAGTGTCAATGAAGTGCTACCAATGTTGATAGGTATGTTTTGGACTATTAAGCCTAAACTAAGCACAAAAACTTGTGTGTATATTTTATGATGAATGTTGGGTTGTAAGGATAATATAAGATATTTAATACTAAAGAAAGAGGTGATATATAATTAATTAGAAAATTATATGATTTTTTCAATCCCTTCAATAGTGGATAAAATACCAAACATAGTTAGTAATGTCTTTTGTATTATTTTACTAGAGAACCCTAGGTCTGAACTAATAGGTATTGTAGGTAGGATGTGGAGATAAATGGAAAGGAATACCATTGGGATAGATCAATATTGACTATAAATATCCCTTAAGTCATTTTAAAAGTAAAACAAAACACTTTTTATTCTTTTTCAAACTCATATCTCTGTTGACCTCACAAAACCATAGTCTACCAACCTCAGAGACACCAATTATTGATAAGATATTCCTTGACAAGATGCAAGGTGGAAAAATATGTTTTGAGGTGTTGGAGGTGTATATCCACTTTCATTCTATGTAATTTTTTTATGGTAATATTCTTTATCCTCTATGAATAATCTTTAAGAAATTGACACACCTTAAACCCTCCTAAACCCCTCATAATGACCTGATAGAAGAAACAATACTTCAAATACCATAAAATAGGTTGGTTTTACATTATAATTAATTTTATGACATTTTAAAGTCTAATTATAATATTATCAATCATTTTTTTGCATATCTAATATACATGTGGTACAAAATTGGCCTAAAATGCATGGTTGTAGGCTCATTTGTGAAGAAATAGGGTATAAAAAGCCCTATAAAACATGTATCAAGTCTTATTAGGAGTGGGTAGATGTTTCATAGTAATATACATAACATATTAGGAATATCAAGGTGTTTTAAAATCCATTAAAATCAATGGGTTGGGTTAAAAGGGGAGAAATGTGTTATTATGTAGTCAAGGAGCCTTTATGCAGACAAAGAAAATACTTAAATATTGCTCACTTTCAAGGTAAGAATTTTCCTAATGATGTTTTAGATATAAAAAAATAATTTCAAAAATTTAAAACCTGTGAACTTATTTCCAAACCACATCAATCCCCTCTGGTGTTTGTTTAAGCACCTAGCATAGGGTTTTAGCCATTTCATGGTTCACCCATCCATACAGGGTATTAAAAGCTAAAATTTGGCATGGATAATTATAAATGGATGGATAAAATTATTCAAATATATTTCCTAATTTTCACATGTGTAGGAGTTAATTTGGTCCAAAACACAGTTTTAAGGCATGGAGGCCTAAATGAGCCCTAATTGGGGAGAGACACTAGGTGAAAAAAGTCACTTCAACATACTTTCAGGTAATGAAATTTGGCATGGATATATAATGAGATACAAGGTAATCAAAATTATCTTCAATTTCCTATGATTATCCTTAGATTATTGTACACAAGGAGGTTTACATTTTTTTCAGGGCTACAAGGATTTGATTGCTATCGACAACTTTACATACAAGATGAAGCCTTACAGAGAGTTTGGGACCTTAAAATGAGTTATTTTAGGTATGATATGATACATAGATTCTATACATAGATATATAATGTGATGGTAAGGGTTAAAACAAAAATTTACACTTATAATCAAGGATAGGTGTAGTGAGACAAATTGGGGTTCAATACACCTAAGAGTTATAATCATCATTACAATGTTAGTTTGAGGAGATTAAAAATTCATGTAAAGTGTCAAAGATCAGGGAAAGAGACAAATCAATTTGACCTGATGATGAAGAGTACCACTTGTAATTCAAAATCTAAAAGGAGAGAGTAGTTTTGAAGAGCAAGATCAAGGTGTCAAGCAAGATTTGAAACTCCTAGACCAAATGGAGGAAGAAGACATCTTCAGGAAAGAAACACATGTATTTGGGGACCTAAGTAAATTTTTTGAAACCTCCTTTATTTATTTTAACTCTTTTTGATACTTTCCACCTCACTCATCTATGTTATTCTCTCTTCTTCTCTCTCATTTCTCTATAAAATCAACCTTGATAGGTTATGTGTGTATCCTACACCTAGGTATGGAAATGACCTATGCATTTTAAATCCTTTGATCAATAAGGAACTTCTATTTTTGTCTCCTCTTTTCACTAGTTTTAATGTGTGTGCATGACTAGTTGATATTGTCAATTAACTAGTTTAAATTCCTGTGTATGCTATCCTTTTTTAACATTAATATTCAATTTGAAAGTTTATTTGCATGTCTTATGAAGTATCTAAGTCAGGTGTGAATGTTGAGTGAGTTGTCTATTCATTAGTGTCATTATATGACCTTTTTAAAAGTCCTCCTATCCCATTCATCTTTCACTACCTCCATAATGAAGTGGTGATGTAGAGATTCATATTAAGAGTAGTACCTATTTAGGTTAGTCTCATGATTGATGTGCACATATAGATGGTTGGTATTAGTCATGTAGTTTTTGTGCATCACCTCCATTAGATTGGGTCTCTCTCTCTTTTCATAATAAGTTACTAGATTATTTAGTGAGCCTAAGTGATACATCAAGGGTAGCTAAAAGTATAACTAAGATATTCAATCCACCTAAATGTCACCCACAACTTTAAATTATCTCCATGTTACTAGAAATTTGGAAATCTTGAACAATATTCCAACGGTGTAAATTTGGGAAATAACAATTCTAGCATGCCTTGTATGGCTATGGTCTAAAGTAGTTAAAGGATTGTCAGTGTTGTACTTATACATATCAACCTTTAAAGGAATTCAAAATATTAATGACAACTCTGAGCTTAATCGGTTGGTTCTATCAGCCTAGGAACTTATTCAAATTAAGTTGTGTTTTCAATTAAATATCTTGATGTGGTTTTTATGTTTGAGTTTTAAGTATATTTCAATTTCATTTAAGTTGATGAGGCATCTAAATCCTATGGTATTCCATATTAACCCTATAATGATACTAATAAACCTAATAATGATCCCTACCATTAGTATGATGATGCATATAAGTCTTATAGTAAACCTTATCAACCTCACTGAGATCCTTATCAACCTTATTATGAGCCATATTAGTCCTATGATAAAGCTTATCAATAATATGATATCCATAGTCAACATAACTACATTTCAAATCATTCTATTTCAAGTTTCAATAAAACTCTCTTCAGCTAGGAAAGTTATATGATAGGGCTCAACACAAAAAAATAATTATGGTCAAAATTTCCTTAGTCATCTCATTCATTATGTGAGAGAATAATTTCAGCTAATGAAGAGAGAATGAGTACCTCTTGAGAGAGAAAATTGGAAAAGCCTTTCAAGTGACATTATGGATATAAGTGGCCTAATTCAAAGAATAAATGATAAGCTAAGAATTCATAAAGGATAAAAAATTTGATACAATTAGCCCCATATTTATTCATATATACAACGTCATCCCTTATATGTGCCACCCATTCTTCCCCAAAGGACCGTTCATAGTGAGATTAAAAGTGTCCCAAGTCTTTCACATACACCTAAAACTATCCCTTCTTGGAAATCAATCTAAGAGAACATTCACAAAAAGGAAGAAGTTTTTTTTGAGTAACCTATTGTTGAGAACCAAAACAAAGTATAATAAAAAAATATTTATTTCCACTTGGAGGGAAGCTAATGAAGCTAGTTTGGCACAAAATTCTACTCCTCTTCCGCATTACTCCAAAGAAGTCCTTCAAGATTCCAAGTTGTGATAAAGTGGTGAAATCATGGGGTAAGTAAAGTGAGATAATCGTAGATTTTGAAGTTGAAGTCAAGTAATAATCTAAATCTATGCAAGCCCATCCCATCCCTCCTCAAGATTCTTCTTGTATTCCATATCAGCCTTCTTATGCTCCTTATCATCATGAACTCATTGACCATACTCAAGAATATTTACTCCAACATAATATATAAAATCAAATTAAAGAGTTAGAATTGAAAATCATAGAGCTTGAATCATGTCTAGATTTATAAATTTAACCTAAAGAAGGCATTCTGAAGGAGAACGAAGTGGTTGTTGATAAAAATGAGGCATTCATACACAACTAAATTTATTCTCTCTTCAAGAGTTATTTCAAGGATGTTCCATCCCTAAGATTATTTGAAAATAATCTACCATGCCTCATATTCCCTCTCAAGCTCATGAGCATCTTTATTACCCTCCAACCATCTCCCTTGTTGAAAAATTGTTAATTTTATGGAGTATAGAGGAGAAAATTATAGATACAAATGAGTTTCAATAAGATTTTGATTAACATGATTTGAGTGTATATGAATACGAGATATTCATTGGTATTCCACTTGGGGAAGAGAGACACAATTCAGTTTTCAGAGATGGATTGAGTGAATATTAAAGGAGTATATGTTGATGAAGCTACTACATTAGAAGAAGAAGCTTATAAGGATGTGCTTCAGGGTTTAACTCTTCAAAAGGGAGGTTAAGAGAATGATGAGGATTTTTTGTAGTAGTACCTAAATATTTTCAATGAATTTGAGTTTCTTCAAGGGCCTATACTTCATATTGGATAGATTGAGGATATTTTTGAGGTTGATCTCTTCCCTTAAAAATAATTTAATGACTCTAAAGAGACCATTGAAGATTAAATACCTCTTGTCATGGAGTCCTTAGAAGCTAAGAATGATGTTTTTCCTATAATATAAGAGGTGGTCATGTTTGAGGTTGGTTAAAAAAAAAATAGTATCATGGGAAGGATATTGATCCATATGATGAGTTCATATTCATATGTATCATGTTTCATATTCTTAATTCACCTAAAATCATTCCAAGAGCATTTGAAATCAACATGGGGATGAAGCCAACAAGAATAAGGTTTAAGAAGCAGCTTGTCTCATGCCATTTTACACCTCATGGATGAAAATATCTTACAAATTTCCCCTTTGATCAAGAAGGAAGAATTTATGATCAAGTCAATCATATATATTAGTTGTTTTTTTTGTGTTTTGTGTTCCATAAGTGCTTATCTAGCACATGTGTGTGTCTTTATTCCTTTGATTTATGTGTGTTGTTATTATTTTATATAACTTTGGAGGTCAAGTTAATTTTCTTTTCTTGGTTAAGGCCTGATCAGGTCTGAGTTTGAGTAAAAGTGACTCAATTACCTAATGGAAGGACAAGGGTACTGGTCTTGTAAGTATTGTAGGCATGATACTCTCATAAATTGATAATTTATTGACCCATGTGTCAAAAAGCTCAACCCCCATAAAAAAATATTATTTATCATGCTTCCACACCTTCTTCATTAGCTTATTCCATATATTATGTGGCCTCCTAAGGGTCTCTCTAAAGTCTTATTAGAAAATATTAAGGTTTATTTGATAAAATTAAGGTAATGGTTATTTTAGTCTGGTGTCCCTTCCTTTATTTACAATCATTAAGAAGATAAGGTGGCCTAAAAATGCCTATAAACCCCATAGGCTCAATTTTTCTCTTTTAAATTATAATCTCATAATAGTTTGGTACATGGTAAAAACTATATAAGATGATAGAGTCTATACGGACATATCACATAATATTCCAATCCACACTTGGCATGTGTGATTTTAATTTGGAAATGGAAATCTCCTTTTCCATAATTTATAAGGTGATTGTCTTGGTTTATTTGTCTTTTAGGGATTTGAATAGTCAAAATATGTGGATGGAGTTATATCATCATGTATTAATATCTTAATTGAAATTAAAATTCCATTATTGGTCCCATTATTCATTCCAACATACCTTCTCCAAGTATCATGAAACATCCTACTTTGAGACTATGAGAAGGTTGCTTGCATAAAGATGGTTTGAAATGTCTTTTCATACATCATCATGTTTGTATGAGGGACTTAACCTCATAATAAATATTATTATCAATAAATAAATGTTCACAAGTTTTGGAATACCAAACATATATCATGAAAATGTTCTATGTGTTGAAAATGCAGACCTACATGTTTGTCTAGACCCATAAGCCTCTTCTATACATAAAATTCAATACTCTTTCATTAGAGACTAAGCCTTGAAGACCTAATGGTGAAGCTATAAAAGATATAGAAAATAGTTTATTTTTCACTAAATATGGGATGACTGAAATATGTATTAATAAGTGTACGAATCCAAGTACACCTCAATCCCTTGAATATGGACTATATGCACTAAGGCAATGACCAAGCAAGTTGAATAACACCATTAACATAGATAAGGTATTTGAAAACTATTCACATAGTTATAAGAGACAATGGTCAGATTTTTAATAATAATCAAGTGTGTTTTAAGGATATAATATCATGAAAGAATATATCCTTGTCATAAACTATCCCATATAGTCATTTCTTAGACAAACTTGAGATGAAAGATGACTTTTGTGTTGTATAATTAAGTTTAAAGGATTAGTAGGAGTTGTATTGATAATATTAGAGTTTTTCAACCTTTAAATAGTTCAAACTAAATTGAAAAATGTGATGTACTATCCTAATACTCATTCACCTAGTCAAACACACATCTACATTCAAGAAGTTTTTGGTGTGAACAGTAATAAGAGAAGAAACCATGTAAAATAATTAAGTTGATATTTATATGAAATATAAAATTAATGAAAGTTACTAAAGGTAAAATAATACCTAAGGAGAGGCTACATAGGATGAACAAAACATACTTTGTTTAACCCTGCAATCACACAATCAGTTTGGCTAGTATAGCCCTATATAATCTTGATAACAAAAGTGCCTATTTCATTTGGATAGATTATTCCAAAGAAATAAAAAAATAAATTGGAAGTGTTTATATGATGTTATCATGATCTTCATATAGCCTCAGAGTCAATGAAGTGGTATCACTATTGATAGGTTTGTTTTGGACTGTTAAGCTTTAACTAAACATATAGACTTTTATGTATATGTTTTGATGAAATTTCATTTGTGAGGATGATATGAGAGAATTAATACCCAATAAATATGTGATATATACTTCATTAAAACATTATATGATGTTTTTAATCCCTTAAATAGTGGATAAAAGAGCAAACAAAGTCAGTAGTGTCTTTTGTGTTGTTTTGATAAAGAACCCTAGGTGTGATATAATGGGTGTTGAAGTAAGCATGTAGAGATAAATAGAGAGGAAGACCATTTGGATAGATAAATATTGAATATATAGACCCCATAATTTGTTTTAAAATCAAAATAAAAAATTTTTTCTTCTTTTTCAAACATATATCTCTCTTGACCTCAGAATAACATAGTTTGCCAACCTGAGAGACACCACCTATTGCTTAGATATTCCTTGAAAGGATGCATGGTGTCAAATTATGTCTATATATTTTTAAAGTGTATATTAACTTCCATAATATGTAATTTTTTTATGGGATGAGGCTCTATCTTATATGAACAATCTTTAAGAATTTGGCACACCTTAAACCCTTGTGAAGCCATCACAATGACTTCATGGAAGAAACATCACTTTGAATGCATTAAAAAGGATTGATTTTATCTTTTAATAAATTTCATGATTTTATTAGGTCTCATTAAAATCTTTTCAATATTTTTTTGTAATATTTAACGGACAGGTGGTATGGAATTGGCCTAAAATGCATGTTTATAGGCTCATTGGTGAATAAACAAACTATAAAAATTACACTAAACTAGGTATAAATGACTATAATTATTTTTAATAGGTATCTTAGTAATATAAAAAACCTCTCAGATCTCTCAAGGTGATTTACAAGCCATTTAAGTCACTACGCTGGGTTAAAAGCTGAGAAATATGTTATTTGCTAGTCAAGGAGCCTATATGCAGACCTAAGGAATATATCAGGACACCTCAATTTAAATGTATTATGTTTAATTATGAGGTTTAATATATAAAAAACCATTTCATAGGTTTATAATATTAAAAATTCTTACCAAATGACATCAATCACCTTTGATACTTGTTCAAGCACTTAGGCTAGGATTTTAGCCATTTCATGGTTCACACACCCATACAGGGTCTCAAAAGATTAAATTAATATTGGATAATGGTAATGGAATGGATAAATTATATCAAACACCTTAATTGGGTTTCACATGTGTGGGAGTTAATTTGAGCCAAAAATTAGTTTCTAAGCATGGAGCCCTAGTTGGGAAGACATGAGGTGAAAATGGACACTTCCACTCACTTTCATGTCTTGAAAGTTGGAATGAATATGTAAGGGGATAGTGGATAATCAAAACTATATTCATATCCTAAGGTTCATCTTTACATTCTTATACATAAGGAGATTTGCATGTTTTTAGGGCTAACGGAATTGAGTATTAATGAGAGATTTAGGTACAATATGAAGTCTTAGAGGGAGTTTTAGTTATTTAAATGAGTTGATTCAGGTCTCATATGATATAAATATGCCATATATGGAGAAAAAATATAGTGGTAAGTGTGAAATCAAGAATTAAAATTTGCAAGTAAGGATAGATGTAGTAGGACAAATTGGGCTTCAAGACACCTAAGAGGTGTAGTCATCATTAAAATGTGAGTTTGAGGAGATTGTAAACTAACGAAAGGTGTCAAAGTGTAGGGAAAGAGATAACTCAATATGAATTGATGATCAAGAGTGCCACTTGTCATATTCACAATCCAAAAGAAGGGGAAAATTTTGTAGAGCAAGATCAAGGTGTCAAGCAAGGTTTGAACCTCCTATGCCCCTTAGAGGAATAAAACATATTTAGGAAAGAAACATGGTCTTTGAGGACCTGATGAAATTGTTATTCACCCTTATTTTTTCATTTTAACTCTTTTTGATAACTGTTGCCTCTCTCTCTGACACCCTTCTTTCTTCTTCTCTCACATCTCTCTATAAATTCAGCCTTGATAGGCTGTGTATGTATACTCTACTTGGGTATGATGAATCCCTACCCATTTTCGATCAATGAAAAAATTATAGTTTTAACTCCTCCTTTGAATATTTTTAATGTGTTTACATGACTAGTTGATCTTATCATGTGACTAACTTAGCTTCCATGGCATGTTGTCTTTTTCTAGAATTTATATTTAGTTTGAAATCTTATTTGTAGGTATTTTGAAGTGTCTTAGTTAGGTATGAAGGTTGAGTGAGTTTTATATTCATTAGTGTCATTTTATGACCCCTTGGGTAGTCCTCTAATCACAAACATATTTAAATACATCTATAATTAAGTGCTGATGTAGAGAGGTATATTAGGAGTAGTGTGTTCGAGTTAGTTAATGGTTGATGTGTACATGCATCTAGTTGGTACTGGTCAATTAATTTTCATACATCACCTATATTAGAGTAAGTATTTATCTCTTTCCCTAAAGAGTTAATAGATTGTTCAATGACGCTAAGTGATACATCAAGGGGAACTATCCCTATAAATTAAAGATTTAATCCACATAAAGGGCACCCATAGCCTAGGATTGTATCCATGTTATGCCAAATTTAGAAGTCTTGAGAAATAATATAATGATAAAAATTTAGGCTATAATAGTATATGTGGTCTTATTTAATTTACTAATCCACACTTGCTTATTCTTGTTGACATATTTTC
>JARHVA010004004.1:1737500-1740193 GCA_037957365.1 Torreya grandis
GCTATCCCCAACTAACATTGAAGGAAATCACCCGTCACTTAAAAAAATCTAATGACTACTTTGTGTATTTCATCATCCAACTATTGAAAAGGAACTCTTCAACACAAGAATGTCACTTGTGGCCACTAAAAAATATAAAGGTGAATAGCTTAGTTTATATAATTCTCAACATTCAATTATTTTAGAATCAATGGTTATAAATATCTCCTTACATGCTCCTATGATATGCTAACAATAAATAGGTGTTAATGGAATTAGCGAGACAACTTGTTGAAACACACAAGCTCCTAACAAGTAGATATATAATAGGGATCATGTTTTCAATCTCTATTGGTAAGTACACTTGCTATTCATTAGTAAATGCCAAGATAGTTGAGAAATACATGTCTCACTATAACCTCATGGCATTTGAAAGAAGGCCTTTATTTGATAATAGGGGCTTAATTGAACATAATCGTGGATCCATATTTCAACATGTTCCACATTTTAAAAACTATTAGAAGGATTATGATGATGAGAAAGTAGTGAGGATCATAAAATTTTCACTAATTATCATGAGACAAATATTCAAGTTTGGCATAATGAATGTGTTGAAACAATTGGTAGATAATGAGGCCACATTAGACCACATATTTGAAAGACAGGTCATTGTAACAAAGCCATTAACCATATTACATTGGGACAAAAGAGAATATACTTCTCTCAGAAGTAGGACAAAATATTACGTTTGTATTTTATGAAACTCTTAGATGGTTGAAAGGTAAGGGAGTTGATGTTATGAATGTTTATGTCACTCCATCTCCTAGGGATGATGAATTTAGAATCTTATATAAGCAAAAAAATGATCCAAAAAGAACGGATGAGGTAGGCCCAAATGGAGAACATCTCATGATAGAAGAGGTGCATGAACCTGAAACTATTCAACAAGATATTTAACCATAAAAGAATTTCAAGATGAAAATTAAAAGGTTTGGTGAGAATGTTTCTTCTCCTAAAATTTTAGTTTCTAAAGCAGTTCCATTTAATAACTTTTCATTCAAGCAAGAACTAGTAGAGAACACAACTCAATAATTATTATCATTTGATGATATAATGTTCCCCTATGTCCTTCAATTTCTCATTAAAATAAATTACTCCTATATTTTCATCTTCTCCCTAAAATTTTGAGTTCCCCATAACTACTTATCCAAGAATTCATATTGAAACAATTGATACACAAGATTAAATTGAAATATTTTTTCATGATATCCCAATTAAGAAAACACTTTCTTCAACTGTAGCTAGGATTATTTTACCTATTTTAACTTGTATCTCATTGCCTTCCTCAAGCAAGCTAATTTTAGATTAGTTATCTATAGTAGTAAATAGAACAAGAACAATTATTGAACCTAAAGAGATAGATTTTGAGACCAGATAGCTTATTTCTCAAAGAGGAAAAAGAAGCAGAGATAGTTTCATAAATTGTGATAGATGAAAATAGAGAAAATTATGCAAAAGTGGTCATTCCTATAGTTGAAATGGATAAGTCAAAGATCAGAGTTGAAGATTACCATGTGTCCAATGTTCATTTTGAAAAATCAACTAGATAAGGGATGAAATTAGATGTTCAATTGGTGATTCACACCATATTTGAAGAAATGGATAAATTCAAAGCCATGAGAGATGAATTGAAAGAAAAAGTGTAACAATTAAACACAATAATACATAGATTTATGAGGCTAGTTTAACTAGCTATCACTTCATCGAGTCTTCATGCCAAGACACTAGATAGAGTGAGAGAAGTGTTCCAAATGGGTAATGCAGTGAAAGACTAGATTTGAAAAGTTTTAGATCAAAGGGCCTCAATAATTCTCACTATAATGATGATATTATCTAAAATTACATAATAAAATAAATAACTAGTAACAAATGTAAATAGATACACTTAGGAGAAACAAAATTTGGAGGAAATCATTCATGAGTTAGTCAAATTATTGAAATTTATTTTTGTTTATCTTCTTAAAAATGGTTTAGTCAATAAAGATGAAATTATCTATCAAATTGAATTTCATTGGGACACAAAATTTAGAATCCTGTCCCTTCACGAATGTGTTCATAAATTTAGTAATGCAAGGTCACTTAGAAGTGACACAATGATGGAGATCGACACTGAAGTCAAAAATTTGAATTATCATTTTTTTAATGAGAAGGAGCAAGTGAGAAATATGATTTTAATTGAGACCATAAATAGAGAATTCAAATAATGAATCTAGAACATTGCCACTACAACTACATTTGTTTCTGAAGAACTTTGTCAGTTATCCCAATACCAAGTGAATGTAGATAATTTGAATATGAAAATCAACAATCTCTAAGGCAAGATCTGGAAATGAAAGAGTTAGATTACTACCTAGACATTGCCTACAGGTACATGGATGGACTAAATGAAGACTTGATTAGGATAATTCTATAGAGATTTGATGACTTCTTGAAAGGGAAAGAATTGTCAATACAACAATAAGAAGAATGAAGAATTGGTTTTAGTGTTCTTGCATTCTCTTCTATTGTTTCTTTTTAGCTAACTTGTGTTATTTCACTCTTTTCCCCTTGTAAATGTGTATTGTATTTTTACAATTTGTCTTTTCAATTTTGTGGACTTTTTATTTCAAGTCATACAAGTTGACGATGTGATTTTAGAAGTAGTTCAAAAACCA
>JARHVA010004005.1:0-102500 GCA_037957365.1 Torreya grandis
AATCACATGTTATGATTGATATATAAACTAGTAGATTTAGAGATTTAGCATATCTTTATTCAGGGGATTTTCTAACCTCTCTTTGAGCATCTAATATATTAGATAGAGTCCTCTTTTAGGCATTTATACTATACATTTCTAGCTTTGGAAAATAAATTGGTATTGATTGAAGTAGATTTAGTTGATTGGATTACTTTAGATTTCATATAAGTATCTACAACTCCTAGCATCTAGCATCCAACATCCACCATCTCCTAAACAATATAAGAGACCATAACCATAAAAATAACCAATTAAGAATAAAGATCTAGTCTCTAGAGCACAACCTAAAGTATTCCCTATAGAGAATAGTAATAAGGCACCACTACAATTTGATTCAGATCAAGATAGCCCACGTGTCATATTATCATCACTATTAGATAGGAATTTAATCACATTACCTTCTACTCATCAACAAGATCCACATATCTTAAAAAATAGCTACATCAACCCTTTTGTAACTATCATTGTATCCATAGACATAGAGATAATGATTTTTATGGACTCAGAGATTGCATTAATCAATGTGTTGATAATGGCATTTTAGAATTTACATAGGGGGCACCAAGATATCCTCCATCATGGAACCGTAGACCTCATTCTTCCATGACTAAGTCATCCTAGGACATTCCTTTACAATAATTATCAATCACTCATCATGAGAGTAATGTAGGTTCTAGGATAGAGCCTCATAAGAGATCTCATATTCTACCTATTTAAAAGGTTTGGAAACCAGTCCAATGAGAACAACATACATATAGCACTGTAGTCTAGGGAATACATAGTGTAGTTCCATATACATATCCAACAGAGTTATAGGCACCATAGTAGAGTACTACTCATGAGAAATATTCACTATGACCATATTTTATGGTTCCTATCTCACATAGAAATCCACAACAATTAAGATTAAATGAACACACATCACAGAGTACTGCTCATGATAAATATTCACTAAGGCAATATTTTATGGGTCCTATCTCGTGTAGCAATCTACTATAGTTAATATTAAATGAGACCCCATCATAATTTTTAGCACCATATCAATCTATAGCTCAGTCATACACATCTTAGTAGATGCCACATGGTATATGATTATAGATAGATGAGTTTTCTTTATAGTACACAATTTCTATTGCATGCCCAATAAAGTTACATTTTATAAAATCTCCACATCTAACTACAGCTAGTACATAGTAGATAGTATTAGATATAGAGCATATTCCTACATAGCATGAGTAGTATGGACACCTGTTCAGTTGGCCAATAGGGTTGAAATAGTGATATAACACATAGTGGTATGACACACATTCATACTAGCATTAGTTCATAGCTTCACTTAGCAAGGCAATGATGAAGCCAAAGGTCTAGCTAGCCTTTGTATTCTTGAGCCACTCTCAAGAAGGTAATACACATAACATCCTATCTTACATCCCCACATACTAATAACTAACATCCCTAATTCTCAATAACTATCCATAGCCAAAACTAGCTTATCAAAAGTCTAGATCTTACCAAATCCTATTTTACTGACATTAAACCACCTCAACCCATCTAAATAATTTACCAACCTCAAACTAGCTCAATTTATCCCAACAATTTCCTAATTATGAAATTAAAAAATTTATTACTCACATATAATTACAAACCAAATAAAATTCTTTACTTAAATACAAATCAAAATATAAACCTAGCATCATACTTATCAAAAAATCAAATCACATATCCCAAGTACCATTTTACCAAACATACACAACCTTAACATCAATACCAAGTCAACTACTTCTAAAACAACCATATGTAATGAATATAACAATATATTTCAAATGGGTCTATGATGGAAAAGTGAACAGAAAGGGGAAACTTTATTTCCTCTGTGTTGGTGCACCTCGAGCGGTTGTTGGTTCATTTCTGAACCATGTTTTTTAATTGCCTGTTTGGCCATTGGCGACCAGATCTGGTTATTAGCCCTCACCTTTTATTGACTGGGCTCGTGGTTCCTGTTGAAGTGCTTTTCTTTGATAATGTTTTGAATGCCATGGTGGTGTATCCTCTAAGCTTTGCAGAGGGGAAGAATGGGAAGACGATCAAGTGGACGGATTGGGCACTGGTGATGCTGGTTCTGGGGTTTAAGGTTGCTTATAAACCTGGTTTTTTGGTTGTATTGTCTAGTTCTATTTAGGTTTCAGGTCCTTGTAAAACCTAGTGCTTTTATTGGTTATTCTTGTGGTTTCAGGTCCCTGAAAAACCTATTATAGATACTGATCATCAGTATGTTTTAGGAATGTCTTTCCTGGTGGTTGCTATTGTTTTATCTTTCATGCAACTATTATAGGGTTTTGGGGCCCCTTCAAAACCTGCTTTTACCATAATCTAAAACAATATATTTCAAATCCCATAACACAGTATGCATGAGTAGAAACCAAAATAAGATCCATATATAACCATGTTTTCAAAATGTATACATCATATCAAATACAATCAATCATGAATGGGTGTCATGCCCTCAATCTTAGTCTCACTCTCTCCTCCAATACTAGTCCCATAGTATAGCCTTACACACAATGACCCTATACCTCTTCAAGCTCTTGAATGCCTCTTATGTTATCTCTCTCACTTCAGTAATCACCCATGCTCCTCATTCAAGTCTACATATCACCATTTAATATCCATGTACTCATCCATAATCCTTGTACTTACTGATCCATAATCATGTGGAGGCATCTTATGCCTATCTATCTTAGCCCTCAACTCATCTCTCTCTCCTATTTCCCTAACATATGTAATTGTAGCTATAGTAGCCCTATCAAAAAATGAACATAAACACCATATATAAATGTCACTTGCCTTATCAAACCCTCCCCACCAACATCATCAAGAACATGTTATTCAAGCTCTTAGAGTGTAGACTCAATGATGGTCTCCCATAACCTATCATTTCCACCTCCTACCCTAGCATGTGCTTCATCCTAAACATCTTCTAATCTAATTGTACAGAAAAGTATAAACACTACATTACACATACATTTTCATAACAAGCTAAAACAAACACAATTCAATTATAATCAAAGCTTACCTCCCATCATCTAGATTGGAGCAAGATCCTCATACTCAAGGGAATCCCTTCCATTAAAAAGATATAATGGAGCCCACTTATTTCTATCCCACCATGTGGTATATTCATTTATGCATCCAAAACCATCTACATCAAGAATATCTATAACTACATTATGTACATCTAAAGGTAATGGTGCTAACTTAGCCTTAGTGGGCCTCCCATGAGCTCCTACCCTTGCTAGTGCCCGTGCACTCTTTACCCACACCCATTCTACAAAGGGCACATCCTATGGTACCCCAAATTGTTTGGTCATGCATTCATACTAAAAGTGCTCATACATTCCAACCCAGTGGTCATGTAACCAAAAACTAACCCTCATATATCACAACTTCACTCCATCCTTGAGCCACCCAAATAATCATCTATAGGGCCTCCATATGATATCCTGAGCCACCAACCTATCTAAAACTCATCTATAGTGATCTATCCTAGGAGACCAGATAGCTAATGTACTTGTCTACCACTCCCCGTATGACTATGGTGGTGCCCACCTCTCCCTCAATAATCTTATTGGCCACACAACCACTATATGCTCATAAGCCCAATAATGTAATAAGGTAGATCCACTCACATCACCATGGAATGCCTCCTAAGTAAACTAGTAAATATATCTATATAAGTGACCAATCATAGTCTTACCCCATGAAAACATAGTGTCATACACCTATATACTATGCATGAGCTTGTGCATCCTATATACAATAGACACCCCACTCCCATCCACAATAATAAATGAGGCCAACAACATAGCTAACCACTTACTCTACTATAATTGATAGTAACACATCACTATCACTACCTCTTTTATGTATGCCTGAGGGCACACCAACAAAATACAAGGATGCATGGTTAATATCATTTACACCCATGTCATCCTATAATGTCACCCAATGTCCACTAATCAGTAAAAACCTATGGGTTTTTATCAACAATTATTATAATGTCTTGAAACTCTATGGTAATCACAATACCATTTTGTTCCACAAGATCATGAAATGATACCTTTGACATCATGCAATCGTTACTCTCTTAATACATCATCTAACTACTATGGTATACACATCTCTATACCTTTTCTTATATCCATACATACAACTTGGTCCTAACCAATAAAAACCTATTCTAATTTTAATAACTTAGTCTAAAATAATTAAATAACTTCTAAATCAATTCAAACTATACCAACCTTGCATCTATTCCTACTCTAATAGTCATCACTTTTGGCTCAAACTCCTATATCATGAGATCGCATCCCTATCACCAAAAGGGGACATCATTCCTACTATTCCCATTCCTACACTTACCCAACATACCTATCCACTCTCATAGGTGGATGCACATGGTTCTTACACCTCTAGTATTTAAATTATCATATTTGGCTTAGATTGGTCCAAACATATAGTGATTCAAACTACATGGGTCACTCAACATGATTCTTACACCTCAAGTATTTAGATTATTAGATTCAACTCAGAATGGTCAAAATAAATAGTAATCTAGATTATATGGGTCATTTAGTATTGCTTAAGATATTCAAAGGGATATACATTTAGTTTATAGATACACAAACAAGTCAGATATAGTGGTTCAAATTATATGGATTCATAGTGACTTTGATATAGATTCAAACTTAGATACTAGATTTGGGGGCATGTATATTACTACATGTCTCACACATACAACTTCATATAACAAGTTATAGGACTAGATAGAAAATTATGGACATAGTGCAGAGAATAGTGTTTTGATCTCCAATTTTTCACATAGGGCATGGCATGATAGGTAATATCACATATGGTTATATAGATTACCATAATATACATATGCATCACTCACATACCAGATTTGGGGGCATGACACAAATGCTTATGTTCTTCGTCATCCAAGATTATATAGATTAAAATGGAAAATACATGAATTTCTCTTCTTACACATTTACTAGAGTTATAGATTACACCTAGTTGTACCTAGGATGTCACCAAGTTAGACCATATGATCATCTACATTGGTTGGTCCATAGCATTACCCAAACCCAAACTACATTAGTTTGTGTGGGATAGAGGATAGACATTGGTTTTAGACCTCTGAGCACTTCTTAGTTCTAATTTAGATATTTAGAGTAGGGGCATGATAGATTTTTCTCTTCATATTATAAATATTTTATGCACACATTCTATATTACATGAGTTTATGTGGGATAGAGGGTAGACATTGGTTTCAGACCTTCGAGCATTTCTCATTCTGATCAAATTCAACACAGGGGGTAAGCATCATCCTCCTTCTCCATGTTATATATATTCCACTTCTATATTTAGTATATGGGGTATCCATTTCATGGATTCTTCTTTTTTGATTCGAGTAACAATTTAGGTGACAATTCAGGTGACGGTTCTACCCCAATTGATGATGGAACTTCTGGGAGCCATAACTTTTACACCATAGCTCTGATTGACTACCCATTTGAACCATTAGAAAGCTAAGAATGAGAAGAAGATATTGAGATGGTACTAATATTTTCTTAGTGGTTTTTTACCCCATAAAACCTAATGAAAGTGCCCCAAATTTCAATTTTAGTAGAGTAATCTAAAAATAGTAATTCCTCAAATTTTGTATTGTTGTAAATAATGGAATTTGAACCACTTAATTTCCCTCAATATTGGTGACCTTCCACATCCTTCTTCTACCTTGAAAATGTATATAAATGATAATTTAACCTTAAATGGAAATCAGACATCTCTTCCCAGAGATAAGCATATGGTTGTATTTCAATCTTGAGTAATAAAACATCTCTTCTCAGAGAAATCATTGTTATTATGTTATTTTCATGTTCTTGAAATATCTATCAATCAAAACTTTTTAGTTTTGGATCACTTTCTCTAGGCACTCTTCATCTCTCCATCCACTTCCCTAGACAGGAAGTGAGTTGGACCCTTTACAGCATATTCATCTTCACACAGGTAGGTTCAGGTACTCATTTTCTTTTCTTTCTTTTACTCTAGTACTTCATTTCATTGCATCACTAGATTAAAAGGGGGGAAATGCATACACCCTAAATTGGTAAAGCAACCACACACATCTTTTATTTTCATAGTTTTTTCACAAGAGACTCTGACTTGAGAATATGAGCTTTGTTCACATTTATCCATGTCTTTCATTTTAGTCATCTCAGTCTTGTTACATGCTCTAGACACCTTTTTTCATATTCCTAGTTATCTAAATAGATTCAAACAATCATTCCACCTTAGCCAAGTCAATTTTTCTATCCTTTTTCCATCCCCCTAGATCTCAAGACTATAGGATAGGATTGCTAGGGTTGGACTATAATGCTAGTGCCACTAGTGTCCATTTTTAGTGCTCTTGTCTAGGGTCATTTTGAGCTTCAATAATCACTTTCCTTTGCTTAATTATTCATATCCCCTTTCTTAGCTTCATCCTTAAGTTTCCCAATGTTGACCAAATGTAAATAAAGCTCCCAAATTCAAAATAAAGAGTCTCTTATATAAAGTACTACATAAGGCATTTTATATCTAGCACTTACTACTTTGATACATGAGATAATTAAAAATTAGTCAATAGTATAACTTATCATTCTACATCACACATAGACTTACATGATTGATCAAGGAAGGGCCTAGGCAAAGTTCATTCTTACATCTACCATGCATGTTGATTATGCACATTCCCTAAGGGAGAACTACATTTGATCTGAGACCCTAGCTTGAGGGTTAATGTAGGCAATAATCAAGACAACAAGGGTTATAGATCATGTGATCAATCTTCCTCTAACCTAGTTTTTTTCCTTTTGCTTTTGATGCATTTGTTTTTTTCATGTGTGTAGGTAGATACAAGATTGAGATATTTAACAGACCTATAATGAGATTTATTAACTTCCAACCTCTAAAATTTTGTACATAGGCTCACACAAACATAAAAAATGAAACCCATAAAGCTCAAATCCTAAGGAAAATAATGGAAGAGATGGACTATAGTGTTGATGCCACTCTTATCCACTTTTGGTGCTCCTATCCAATCATAAAATGAAGGCCAAATCTAGATTCATGATAATGTCCCAGTCTTGCACATCAATTTATAGCTCCTAAATCATCCATTTTAGTTCATTTTAAGATAATTCTATTTCTTATCATCATTTAATTACTTGATATAAATCTATATTTTACCATATTAAACTAGATTTTCCCCTTACTCTAAACCCATTATTATCTAGGAACTAAACACTAATTTTCACAAAAATAATAAAATAATAACAAAACCATGAGATTTCCTCTTATTACAACCATGACCACTAGGAATTTGTATCAAATTTGATATTTTAGGGATTATTTTACCTATAATAGACACTTTATAGCTATTTTCATGCATTCATAAAACACATACATGTCATTTCAAGAGAAAAATCATGATAGTGGGTTTTAGTAGGGTTCAAGAGGGTTTAATTTGTTAACAATGGTTCATAAAGCTCTACCTCCTAATCCAAAAAAACATTTACATATATTTGAATGGAATATGGGTGGTAAACATGCATTGATATCATTTTTTCTAATACCTCTCCTCCTTCATGAAACAACTTCATCAAAATGGCTCTCTTCACTTTGTAAGTGACCCAATGGAAAAAATAAATGGTTTGTTGCCTTTTTGGATCAAAAACTTATTTCTCTAAATGGTTTTAATCTTGAGGAGGATAGAGAATATTTAATGTATCTTATAATACCATACTCAGTTTGAAAACCCTTTACATGAAACCTCCTGATCAATCTTGAGGTTGCATATTTACTTTTGGATTTATTTTCATCAAGAAAGCTTACCATATTATACCAAAATATCCTTTTATAAATGTGATCTATATATAAATGGAGTTCATCTTAGATTATATGGTGATGGTGTAATATACCAAGCATATCTTCATCTTCTTTTCCCTACCATTTCTTCATTATACTATTTTTTTCCATTAGAGAAATGAGTAAAGTAGTTTTTAAAATTGAGTGTACATTTGAAAATAAGTATTTTGACACCTTGACAAAGTGTAAAAGTATAAGAGATATAAATTGTTCTTAACAAGTGTAAAATGACCCAAAAAGACCTTTTTGACCTTTATGCATGATATTTTACCTAATTTTATGTATATTCAAGGGTTACACTTCAAAATTACAACAAGAAATATAATAAGATAAAATAAACCTTAATATCTCCAAAATTACCTTCAACTCCTCAAATAGCTTATGAAGACAAAATTGCTTATCTCACTAGCTTATCTTCTAGGCCACTATTCATTATGGAACACCATGCTTTATTATATGATCAATACCTCATTTTTTTCACCATGAATCAATTATACCTTGAATTTCACAACTTAACCTTAATATTTCTAAATTTTCCTTAAATTTTGCTAAACTACATTAAAAATGACCTCTTCAAATATCATGGCATGAAACTAATTGGACAAGACACACACACGCACCCTATCATCCTAGTACAACCTTATTTATACCTTGGTATGACATACAAAACCAAACTAGGACACCAATACATGACTCTCAACAAGACCATTTTAAAGGTTAGATGACTTAGTTAACTAGTTTTGAACATACCTTGGTCAAGGGTCGTTGATTAGCTAACATTTTTGGTGACCTTCAAGGCTATTTTACTTGATAAACATCTAGACTAGTATCCTTAGACAACCTATTAGGTGTGGATTCACTAAACATTAATTCTCTATGAGACCAAATCTGAACCTACATATGACATTAAATTTGAAACAAACTAAAAACTAAAATTACTTTCTAAACACACCAACAAAAAAAAACACACACAACAAATAAAGGAACACACACAACAAAGCAAACATGTGATAGAATCACTTTAATAAAGCAAAGCTTAATCTACTATGTACAATATGAGAAAATTAACTCAATAGTAATGTTTGATTTGTATCCCATTGATTGGGACATGTAACTCTTCTCCATGAAACTTTGAGAGGTAAAAATCATTATGTTACGTGTAATGAGTGATGACATAGGACCCACACCATAAAGTGTCAAAGTTTGTTTATCTTCTAGGCTTGGCATTATATTCATCCCATTTTATTACAAGGTCACCTTCTTATAATTCTCTTGGAATATCTCTCTTGTCAAAATCCTCTTGGTTTGAGCTTGGTGAGACTCCATAGTATGCATGGCATGATCTCTTATTTCTTATAGCTCCATCAAATCAGCTAGTCTAATCTCCATGATAGCATTTGCCATCATCTTGAGTTGATGTGTAAGCTCTAGATATAAAAAATCAATAGAGATTAGTAGCTTAACTTATTTTTCATATGCAATCATGTAGGCGAGTTTCCAATGGATATTTTAGGAGCAATCTATCAGCCCTTAAGGTTGTCTTCAATTCTATGTGCCATGTTCTCTGACTTTCATCTATAGTCCTCTTGATAAATATAATTAGATTCTTATTTTTGGACTCTATTATTCCATTCCCTTGAGGATAGTAGTTATAATATGCACTTATGTGGATTCCATGCTTCACATCCCACTCACTTGTCCCCATACCAAGGAAAGTCATTACATTATCTAAGATAAGTGTAGAAGGTACACCAAATATGGTAATTATACCTTCATTTAAGTATATCACATTATTTTCATTAGCTTTGTTGAGATATATATCCTCTATCCATCTATTAAAATACTTAGTTTTAGTTAACACCCATTTATGACTAGTACTTGGAGGAGGGTTGATCATACCTATCAAATCCAAACCCTAGTGCATAAAAGTTTGGTCTACTTGAATGGTATAAAGAGGGAGGGTTTTAATATTATATTTTAATATAAAAATTCACACTTTTAACACTTTATCACACATTAATATGATCCCTTGAACAATATAGGCCACTAATAATCAAATTTCACCACTTTTATTGTTGTAGTTCTTGGTCCAAAGTGACTACCTGATGATCCATCATGAAATTCTACCAATACTCTCTCAACTTAATTAGCATATACACACCTTAGTATCACTCCATTAAGTTCCTTCCTAAATATTATTCCATATAAAATAACATATGGAATGGATCTCAATTTGAAATGTCTCCTTTTAGACTTATCTAGGCCTAATGGACACTCACCTGTTTGGAGTAATTGACCGGTCTTGTATCCAAAACATGGTAGATAGAGGTGTATTTATTTGAGGGTCATATTGGAATTCTATAAAAACCTATTTTTCCTCTTTCAAGTCTGATGATAAATTCTTACACAATCCCTTTCCTCTCACCAACTTGGAAACAGTTATATCCACATCATATTCCCTTAATTTAGTGATCCAACCAACCATTTCTCACTCACATCCTTATCCAAAAGGAAGTATTTGATTATTTTATGAGACACCATCACATGTAATTTTTTTATAGAGATAATATGTCTAAATTATTTATGACTTCTTATAAGAGCAAGCACTTTCTTTTCTATAAAAGTGTACCTTACCTCATAGTATTTTAACCCTTGGCTAAAGAAAGCAATAGGTTGTTCAAGACCTTCCTCATTTTATTTTTCCAACATGGTTTATATTAATTCATCATTTCCCAAATCATATAAGGTTAATTCCTTTTTTAAATCAGGGTTTGTAAGTGTTGGAGCTTGAGTTATGGCTAGTTTGATAACACAAAAACTATCTCTTCCTTCTCTAGTCCAACTAAAAGCTTGATTCTTATTCAAAATGGATGTTAGAGGCTTGAAAAGATTATAAAAATCAATGATTAACCTCCTAATTAATTTTAATTTCCCAAGGAAACTTTTCATCCCTTTCTTATGCTTAGATAATGGCAAATACAAGATAACACTTACCCTTTTAGGATCTATGGAGAGACCTTTCGTAGAGATTATGTGGCCAAATATTTTGCCTTTATGGAATAAAAATACACACTTTTTTGGATTTATAGATACCCAAAACTATCTACATCTCTTAAAATTATTCTTAAGATGGGTTAAATGATCCTTTACATTCTTAGATAACACTTTGATATCATCAAGATAAATTAATACCATATCATTTATCAAACCTTGATGCCATGTACATGGCTATTTAGAATGTATATGCAATGTTGGACAACCCAAAATTCATATTATTATATTAATATGTGCCTGATTTTATGGTGAAGGTTTTCTTATACTAGTCTTCCTCTTGTACCAAAATTTGGTTATACCCTGAGTAGCATCAAGGAGGAAGAAACATTTAAAACCTGCTACCATCTACAAGATTTATTCCATGGAAGGAAATGGATAATTATCCTTTAATGAAACTCTATTAAATTCCCTAAAACCCACAAATTATATTATATATCCATTCTTCATCTTTACAAAGATTTGATTGGCAACCCAAGATGAGTGTTTGATAGGAAAGATGATGCTAAATTCTATCTAGTCAATTATTTTCTCATTAAGGGATCAATTTTTGGGTTGATAGACCTTTAAATTTGCCTCACTAGTTTATAATTTGTATATATCTCTATATTTTGTTAATCTAGGCTAGGATCAAAAAAAATTATATCATTATACTCCTAAGCAAACACATCAATAAACTCTTTGCATAACTTAATGAATGCAAGTTTATATTCCTTGTTACATACCTTCCCAAGTGATAGATGTTTGTCTTTGAATATGGTGACCTTCTCATAATTATCTTATTATGTAGATATTTTTATCTTCTCTTTCTTCATTTGATCATCATCATTGGAAATGCTTTCAAGTGTCACTAGGCCTTTAGGATGTTTATTTGACCTTAGTTACTCAATCTGATCACCATATTGTTATTGTAACTTGGTCTGATTTTTTGATGAAAATTCAAATTATTATTAGATAAATAATGTTATTTGTTTTTCACTATCAAATACTTGCTAGTTACTTTCATTATTAGGAATTGAAGACCTTACCACTACCTTGACAAGTGGTTGACATCTTGAGTTCTTAACATCATTGGTGATGTTAAATTGAGCTCCGACTATAAATAACCTATCAAAAATTTTATTTTACTCTCTTGGAATGGATTTTATGTTTAAGGCCTCAAAATATTTCATAATATCCCACACCCTATGTTTGTAGGACTTTATTAAGGAGTTATTTTTCACATTTTAACCTTTCAATTAATGAATAATCAACTCACTATCACCAAATACTTAGAAGCACTTCACTCCTCTTTTCTTAGCCCATTAAATGCCATGTACAATTTCTTCATACTTTTTTACATTACAAGAAAAATTTAATTTAAATTTTAAAGTGATGTAATACCTTTCTTTATAAGACACCAATATTTCACTACTTCCTTCACCAATATTTTTCCTTAATCCATCAAATAATAGGTGTCATAGACCATGGGCTCACTAGGCTTGACCAATTATAGAATGAAAGAACCTTTCTCATGTAATAAATACACTCATAGGCATTCTTCTTCCATGAACTTATATGGATCATGTTCATGATGTTCAGCTTCCCACTCATAAAAAAAAGATTAGGTATACCTTCAATATAAATAGTTGGTTCTTGGTCAATGCAGATATCTCCTTCATCAAGTATAGTGTAATTAACATTGGAGACCTTAGGCACATAAGGTTTTATATGATATTTAGTAATTATTTTTTATTATACCTTAAATTTTGTGACAAATCTAATCATGAAAACCATGTAGGACTAATTTTATGATAAATATCCCCCAATCTTGGTTATGAAATCCCTAGATAGAAATGGGGGAAAATGGGGTGGTAGGTCTATTATGGAAACGTCTTGAGGAATTAAAAAAGTAGGGTAAGAGTTCAAGGTTAAATTTAGACCTTTGATGATACCTACATTCTTGGTGGTTGTGCCATCAAATTACAACACTCTTTTGGTGATTGGATCATATTTTAGGCCTATCTTATCAACCACTTATTTAGGCATTACAAAGGTGCTATCACCACTATAAATCATACAATTCTGAACCAAAAACTCACTTATAATGAGATAAAGATATAAAGGAGGAATATTATCACTTTTAACTTGTTCCCCCCTTCAGGCTAAGTTTCATTCATGAGAACTACTCTTTCTTTCATTATTGGTTTAACTGTAAGGTTGAGATTAGATACCTCCCCTTGGAGTATATCCTTTTTTATACTAATGACCAATGTTTCCCACATTTAAATATTCACATGTGACTTATATATTTAGTCAACAGTTTTGACAGAATAACTACCAACTTTTAGTTATCCTTTAGGAGCAACAACACTATCTTGAGCTTGTGAAGATTAAGGTAGCAGAATAAATATCAAATTTTATTTTATTTTACACTTATTACAATTTAGGGTATGCATTAAGCATATTAGTCCCTTGAGAAGGTGGAATAGTTACTTTACTTACTTCTTGGTTACCTTATATTAGTGTTTTCTTATCCCTTGCATTGGTTGACACAGGAGTATCAATATTACCTATTCCTCCAAATTGATTCATTACACAATACTATCCTTCTTACCAATTAACAATTGTGAAATCAATTTTTAATTTCCATTTATTATTCTCTCCTTATGGTAAAATATCAACTTGTGGAGTTTGAAAACATTGAACACCTTTAGAAGTTTGAACACTTTAAGGATCTTGAGAACCTTGCACCATGGGAGTTTGATTGGACATACCATTGGAGTACATGATCTAATTTTGAATTGATCATAATGAAGGAACCATGACTAATTTATACTAGATTATTTTTAGTTAGATTAATGGCATTTGAAGAGCTAGAATAATTTGGGTTATAGCTAGTGAAAGTCCTAACATTATTGATTTGTCCTTGACCATGATTGTACTTTTTAGAAGAGTCTTGACTTCATATAATTCATTAGGAGGGGTAGAGGTAGAATTTTCTTGACTATTTGTCAAATTAATAGGAGATAATGTATGAAATTTAAGAGGTATAGAAGGAGTAGGGGGATATAATTATATAAATAAAGGCATATGATACCTTAAAATAATCTTACCATCTTGGATAAGACAATTATCAGCCTTTATTTCCACCTCATAATCATCAAGTAATGTGTTCCCCCATTGATTAAATAATTAATGATGTGTCACTATTTTAATCCCTCAAATAGTACAAGAATTCATGGTTTGTAGTGGGTTTGACTATGCCTAGGATCCTGTCACAAGTCTTTTTAAACCTATAGTTGAAACATGTATACATATAAATTCATTCACTTCATTTATCATCATTAATATTATTATTAGTCAACATTGATTTTTATTATCTCATTTAATACCATCCCAAAATCACCCCTTCTAGTCTTTTATCTAATTACCTTGAAAGGAGGTCTATTGGCTTGATTAAACTAGTTGTGCAGCTACTAAGGCCTATAGTGATGAGCTTGTTTCCTCTTGATATTTACAATTTCATTACCAAAACTTTGTAGAAGACTCTTGATCATGTAATTAATTAAGAGGGTAGAGGTAGCCTTTTATTGACTATATGGTGAAGGAATAAGAGCCAATGTAGGAAATTCAAGAGGTGTAGAAGAAGTAGGGGTGTAATTATAGAAATAAAGGCATAAGATTCCTTGGAGTAATATTATCATCTTGTATAAGGTATTTCTCAACCCTTATTTCCACCTCATATTCATCAGGGAATGTGTTCCTCCTTGATTGATTCATTATTGTTATATCACTATTTAAATCCATCAAATGGTATAGGAATGCATGGTTTATAGTGGGTTTGACTATGGCTAGGATCCTATCCCAAGTATTTTGAAACCTATAGTTTAAATATATATACACTTAAATTAAATCACTTCATTTATTGTCACTAATATTATTATTAGTCGACACTAATTTCTCTTATCTCATTTTTCTCATTTAATTTCATCCCAAAATCACTCCTTCCAGTAAATTATCTAACATCTCCCTTATTCATCCTTGATCCACTAACCCTATCCCTAACTCAAAAATATATTAATACTTATAATCATGCCTTAATCTTATCCTAATCTCACTTATCCATAATTTTGGAATTTCAAATTCCCATGACCCACCTACCCACCTACCTATTAGAGACTTAGGCTACACCCTAGTTGAGCAAAAGATTATTTAAGTCTTTTTGCTCAAACCTAGTCCAACATGGGAATAACCCTAGGCTATGGATCACCTAATATTAGGTCATACCTATAGGATTTTTAATGAGGTTAGCTCCTTTTATGTATCATTTAGCTTATTTCCACTAAAACCTACTATTGTTGGGGTGAAAAGGGAGAGAAAGGTAACTAAAAGAGAAATCTAAGCTAATGTTTGTGATGTACCTAAATTGATTAATCATCCACCCTATTTAAACTTCTAAAAACACTAATGAGACAAGAAAAATATTGAATATACAACTCCAAATGTCTATTATGCATCAATATTTCATTTATAGATTCACCAAGTGATAAAAATTTGAGGGAAGTGATGGAAAGGCTTGATTCAAGGCACTAACCAATCAATGTATTTACTTATTAACTTCAATAAAATGACATTAAACACTAAACATGACCTACATAATAAGATAAACTAGTAGATAGGTGAGATCATAACTTGACAAGGGAGAGATTTCAACCAAATATACAAATCAAACTGACATTAACACACTATGCCAGACCAATAAAATCTCAAATAGTCATATATTTATCTCAGAAGTTTACAAAGATCAATCTTGGTAGATTTTAGTCATGCCCAAGAGAGGGATAAAAATCAAGAGCTCAAATCTTTAATTTATATCAAAATGGGACAAGAGAAAGAGGAAGGGATGCATGGGAGAGTGGAGAAGGGATCATAATGATTAAGGTCAATATTATCATTGGAACCAGTCATGATATCCACTTAAAACTTCATCAAGACCTTCCCTATATTAATGTCACTATGTCTTTTCCTAACATGGAAGGATGGATCATGAAGGTGAAGACCATTAAAGGAATAAACCACCCCAATCACATGAATCCTTCACAAGCTCCTCTGCATTAATGCCCTTCATTATAAGGATAAAATCCTCATATTTATACACCCAATAAAGCCATGACTATAACTACTTTAGGAAGCCATAAGGACCTATTTTTTGAAGATATGATTATGTCAAAGGATGAGGAACTCTACCATATCTCATTTATATTTATATTTACTCCAACCTAAATATAGATATTTATTATAGATTGAAAACCAATCCAATTTATTCATTTTTGTATAGTTATTATATCTATGTAGATTGGTAGATTGCATAGCCTCATTCCTAGAAAATATTAAATTCAATAAAGTTGGAGAGTTTTCAATGATTTCATGGTTATGTCATATAGGTATCCTTGTAAGTGGATTAATTGTTTTGATAGCCTAAGTAATAATGACAAAGTGTGTAATGTGCTTGTCCTAGTGTACTTGAAGTTGCCTTGGTTAATTTTTAGTTTTGGCATGATTAGAAATGTTCAAGGAGTATAGTGATTAGAGAATGTGAAAGAGGTTGCTAGTATGTTATTTATGCTTTTATAGCTTATCAGCATAAGTGGAATTCATCTGGTAGTCCATATTTTTCATCTAGATAGTTTGCATCCAGTGGAAGAAAATTTGAGTAGGCAGGTTGATGGTGTCACCATTACCACATGGGAATGAGTCAAGGGGAGTTAGTCATATGGTTATAATCACATTAATCCCAAGTTTTTATATGTTATATCTCAAATCATTTAATGAATCATGGTTAAAGATATGAAGATGAAAAATTTTCTACTCGGATAGAATTCACTGTGTTCCCATTTTTAGCCAAATTTGCAAAAGGGCTCAAGCAGAGTTGAGAAAGCATGTTGATGAGGTCAGGATTCACATGTGTGGATGTTTCAAGAGAAGGTGATCACATGGGTTTGTTCATTTTTATAAATATTTTATTTTTGCCAATTTTTAGATCATGTGATAAAGTGCATCAAAATATATGCAAAGTTGGGCTCCCAAGCAGTTTGACTTTGTTTTTCCATAGCCAAATTTGCATTTGACAAGAAAATTTGAGTAGGCATTTTGATAGTGTTATTTCTTGCACATGTGAATGTGTCAAGATAAACTAATCATATAATTTTGTTTAGTTTCGAGCCTAGTTTATTTATGCTAAATTTTAGATCATGTTTTAAAGCTTAGAAAAAGTTATAGAGGAGAAAAGTTGGTCTTTTAGACAGATTATAAGCATAGTTGGCTCTATGGAAGAAAATTCTAAGTGAGCATGTTGATGATGACATATCTCACACATGTGTGGGTTCCAAGAGTATATTTTTACATGGTTGGATTCTACTATGTGAGAAGATCATCTAGTCCAAATTTAAGATCATGCATAAAAGAGTGGAAAAAGTTTTAAGGTCCAAAGTTGGCCTTCTAAGTAGATAAGCAAGGTTCCCATAGTCATTTCTTCAAAAGTTAAAATTGGAGAAAGATTGATGATGCACATTATTCCAAGAAGTTAGGAAGTAGTGAGATGAGGATAGGTGTATGATGTTTAACAACTTAGCAAAGGTAAATGCTAAGGATATAACTATGAGTGGGTGTTTGTATAGATTGATCAAATGGTGTGAGCTACATGATAAAGACCTAACTGATCCACAGAGATCGATGGAGCACATTGAGTCAAAGTTTCAAGATTGCATGAGATGAGGTCAAAGTGACTGACATTTAATGTTTTATCATTTTCACCTATTTGTTAAAGATCAAACAATATCGATGGTGTATATTTTATCTAAGTAGTGAGGATACGGGCTGCAAGCATTATGTTCAAAGTTTAACTGTGAATGTTGACATTTAAATATTTGAATTTTATAAAGGGAAAAATTAGAGATCTATATTTTATCCATATATTTTGATAGAATTCAAATTTTATATTGATTTAAAAAAAAATTAGAAGACTCCATGGCCTATATAATTAACCTAATTTGAAGATACATAAGTTTGTATATTCAAAGATATTAAGGATCCAATTTGACTGTGTTTTTGTTTATTTTACAAGTAACATTAGAAGGGTAATTGAGATTTTTTTGATGTTATTTCAATATATCATGATGAATTGGATATAAGGGAGTGTTTATGACTCCATAAGGATGCTTTGGGTGTATTATGATGGATTGACCAACTGTATGTAGTATGAATGAAGGGTTACAAGGTGATTGTGTGTTCATTCATAATGACTATGTGTACAAAGAAGGGTTTGAGCTATTTATGCTAAAGCTAAAGGGTACTATGATGGTTATTAGATATTAAGGGAGACTTGTAGATCATGTATAATATTTCCATGATTTTGGAAAGTGTTCTTATTTTCTTTGTTTGTTTGGAGATATGTCAAAGATTTGAATGGGTCTCTGTAGGACCTAAAAGTGAGTTACGCCTATTTGAAAGTGGTTTATGCTTAAATGTGACCCATGTGAGATGCCTTAAGGGTGAAGGCATGTATTGTGACTAAAAATTATTACTTTATACTTGATAATTCATGATTTCTCTATATATAG
This sequence comes from Torreya grandis, assembly GCA_037957365.1. Classification (NCBI taxonomy): domain Eukaryota; kingdom Viridiplantae; phylum Streptophyta; class Pinopsida; order Cupressales; family Taxaceae; genus Torreya; species Torreya grandis. The sequence goes on from JARHVA010004005.1 coordinate 18,666, forward strand.
TCAAACCAAATGTGTTGGTTTTTAGACTTTTTATGTGAGAGAGACTAGTGTAAGGTGCACATGAGAATTATGGAGTGAAGGATAGGTAGTGTGATTGAGTGGTTGAGTTAATGAGAATAATAGTTTTTTGAATATGTGTATGAACTATAGATCATGTTACTTATGTTATAATAGTGCTCTTGTAACTTGAGGATATGCAAAGATGTTTGAGTGTGCATATGAGGATAGTTTGAGTTAAGAAGGAAAGAGATTGTGACATGCCTATGTGAGAGGCCTATTTGAGATATTTATAGAGAGAGAGAGAGAAAGAGAGTTTGTGTAGATGATATATAATAAATATCCATCATTAGGTGTTAAAGACATCATTCCTAAGGTAGAATTGGTCAAAGGAGGGTCCAAAAGACTTGGTCTTCCTTCAGGGTAGTTACTCCTTATGAAATAGGTGTTTCACTAAATACCTTTAGTCCAGAGGATATGATTAAGGCTTGATAGTCTAAAGGAGTTGATCAATCTCTTGTTTGTAATTTATTACAAGATAATAGTCTATTTATGTTGTAGGCTTGAGAGTGGGTTTTATTCCCCATGAGGGTTTCCCATAAGAACTATGTGTTATGTGTTTGATCTTATGTATGCATTGAATGCATGATCTCTCTTATCAATTTTTCTTGATCAAGTTGATATATGTTGATTGATTAATAGTTTGAAAGGACTACAATTATAATTGAAGTATTTGGGTGTACTAATTCACCCCTATCTTAGAGATTATACCTCTAACAATTAGTATTAGATCAGGTCCTTTGGTAAAGACTTTAAAATTTGAAGGTGATCCAAGGTACAATATGGGTAGTCATCAAGGAGGTTTATCTACTAAGCAAGCATCAATGTTCAACGGATCCAATTATGCATTTTAGAGTGCTAGGATGAGGACATACATTATATCCCTAGGGTTTGATGTATGGCAATTTGCTATGGATGGTTATGTTATTCCTACTACTCCATCTAGTGTTGTAGACAAAAAGTTGTTTGAGAATAACTCTAAGGCAATAAATGCCATCACTTGTGGTCTTATAGAAACTAAGTTCACCAAAGTAATTCATTACACATGTACCAATGAAATTTTGGATAAATTAAATAATATTTTTGAAGGAGATTCAAAGGTTAAGTTGGAAAAGTTGTAGACTCATAGAATGCAATTTGAAAGTCTCAATATGAATGAAGAAGATACTATGGCATCCTTTCTACACAGAGTTGATGAGATTGTGAACATCATTAGAAGTCTTATAGAAAACCTTGAAGAGGCTACTATTATTCAAAAGGCATTAACATCTATATCCCTTAAGTTTTATCCAAAATTATCTACTATAGAAAATATTCATGACCTTACTTAGTTCAAGATGGATCAATTGCATGGCACCCTTACTACCTATGAGATTAGGAAGAATAATGATATGCCACCAAATAAGGAAGTAGATTTCAAGATTTAAATGAAGATAAAGAATAATTTTTGAGCTAAGAAACTCATTAAAGGTGACATTTTTGATATAAATGAGGATGAAATTATTGATTTGATTTCAATGAAATTGAGAATAGGTTCGAGCAAGTATAAAGGTAAGCTTCCCCTCAAATGCTTGAATTATGGTGAGATAGGACATTTTTCTAATAAGTTACCTCATAATCATAAGAAGGATGATGATTGGAGCATAATAAAGTTCATGATAATGGAAAGAGATATTTAAGGTTTGATAAAATCAATAATGTATTTAGAAGGTTTGATAATAAGAAGTACTTCACGGACAAAAAGAGTCTCTACACCAAAGAAGATTTCATTTCATCAGATTAGAGTGAAGACAGTGACTCAGTATGATCATGAATATGATGGTCCTATTAAATATAGATCCCTTTTCATGGTTAAGGTAAGAATTTTCTTGTAGCAAAGGGAGTCTACTTGGAGTGATTCAAATGATGATGAAGATGAGGTGGACTATGATATTGCATTGACTAATGCTCATGAAGAACTGAAGATTGAGAAGAAAATAAATAAGAAGATGAAATCTAAACTCAAGGCATTTGAGGAAAAATTTAGTGTGTTTGAGGCAAGAATAGATGAAGATGCCAAGGAACATGAAGATATGGTCAAACATCTTAGTTGTCAATTGGAAATCCTATCTATAAGCCTAAAAGCTAAAAAAGATGAATGTGTAAGGTGTGTAATTAAAAATGAATCATTAAAATTTGAGTTAGAGAAGGTATTTAGTAGGTTAATGTCATTTATGAGATTTGAAAAGAGCTCCATTGATTTAGACAACATTTTGAATGATCAAAAACATACAAGTGATAAAACTAGTCTTGGATATAAATAAGAACCAGAGATTGCAACTCAAGACAAGATGAAGACTAATGTGAACAAGGACAATTAGCGTTTGAAGAAAAATCCTCAAATAAGTAATGATGGAGAAAATATATTGAATATAAATCAGATCAAAAATCCAAATACCATGAGGTATGAAATTTTCAATGGATATTTCTATACTTATAATCAGTTTGGGCATAGAGCTAGAGAATGTAGAAGACCTATTAAGAATGAATTTTCATGGAACTTTGATGGGGGTCATTAGTTAAAAGGTATGATCAAGGTTGAGTGCTTAAACTATCATGATATAGGACACTTTACAAAACCTTTTCCATTTAATGTAAGACATGTTGAGTTTACATCAAGGAGCATGGTTTGCTCTAGTTGTGAATAGAGAGGTCACATTTCTAGATTTTGCAAGCAAAGACCTAAAAGATAGAATAGGTTTTATCAGGCTCTTAGATTAGAAGATATAATTCAAATGAACTCATGGAGACCAAAGGTGATAAGTAAAAATTATGATGAGTATTTAGGTCTAGATTAAGTAACAATTATGATGAGTTTATAGGTCCAAGTAATCTATTATATATGGTGGAGAATGTTATATATGTTGAAGAGTGTCAATAACTCTCACTGACTACTCATGTTGAAAATGAAGAGACCAAGCTCAAGGAGAAAACCAAAGTACTAGTTGAGGCTAGTTCTAAGGTAAGTATAGATCCAAGTGAAACATCCTACTATTGTTGAATAATCATCATGCAAAGAACATTAATTATTTATACCTAGTGATGAAGTTCTAAGTTGCAAGTTTGATGCTTCAAATGAAAAGGTATGGCAAGATTCCATAATTGCTCCATGTGGTGTCAATTCTATCTTTGAAGAAAAAGAGAGTGATATAGAAGAAGAACCAATTGTCATAGTTTGGACTAAGAAAAATAAGAATAAGGATAAGAAGTCTTATAGCAATAAGAAGATTATAATGGTTAGTAAGCAGATGTGGGCCACTCCTAGTTTCACTGTGTTTTAATAACATTAACGTGAAAAGGATGTCTCTATCTATGATTCTTAAGAAACTAATTTTAGTGCAAAATTAAGTGTTGATGTGGTGTTCTTGAGATGGTCATATAAGACTAGAGTTGAGTGTTCTCAGTTGAAATAGGTGGTTTTGTGATTTGAAGGTATGTTGAAGTCAATTTGGATATTTTTGTTATCAATCATGTTTCCCAATTTTTGCTTAAGAGTTTGAATGTCCAAAAATGGGTTATAGGAAGTCAAGGTTCCCAATGGTTTAAAAGCTCAAATTTTGGTCCATAAGTGTGTAATGGATGTCTATGGTGTATAAGATGTTTCAAAGGTGGATGTTAACTAGAAGGTGTTGTATTGACTTTGTTTGTTTTAAGATTTTAGGGTTTTGGGATCTTCTATAAAAGTGGTATGCCTTATGAATTGAGGTCTAAATATTTTTAATATGTTGAATGAGTGAAATGGATTATCAAATCAAGATTCACATAGATATGAAGGTTTGTGGTTCTTAAGTTATTCAAATTTTTTGTCAAGTTGGAGGCCTAATTGGGTAGTAGGTTTTTAAAGGAATTAAGTTTTAGAGGATGAGATTCCTTTTTAAAATTGGTTTCCTTGAGGGGCCATATGAGATTGCTCTAGATATGAAGTTTCATGTCTTGAAGATGTAGCTACTAAAAGGTGTGGCATTTTAAATTTCTAGGTAGGGCTATAAAGAGTCTAAGATAGGCTTAGTGTGAATAAGAGTGATTTTTGCTCAGTTAGCCCATAAGAACAAGGTATGTTTGTTTAATGGAGAGTTCTCAAGATGATTAAGAGTATTTTTCTTATTTGGTGAGTGGCATGAAGTTATATTGATGGTCCTTATGGTAACTTGAGACAGAAGGCTAGTAAGCTTGTATGTTGGTTCTTGTTGATGCCTCTAAATGTATCATAGGTGTCAGTGTTCAAATAACACTTCTCATTTTAGAAATCTATGATTTTAGAGCATGAGTATTAGGTTTTGGAAACTTATGTTACCTATGGTGAAATAACAATAGAGAAATGTTTAACTCTTCCCCAAAATTTATATTAATTAATGGTTAGGAACCATCACAGATTAAATATTTGTGAAGTGTAAGTATTTATGCTAATAATAGAGAATTATGATCAAATATTAAACTATAGACTAATCTAAATGGACACTCATAATTAAATCTAAACTAAAGTGATCTAGTTAAAAAATAAGCAAAATAGAAGGGTAAGGTAGAAAGAGAATAAGTGCTTATTGATCTAAGCCCCAAACATTATGACAAAGTTCCAATTACAACTGAGTATGCATTAACTAGTATATAGTGTGAAATAACATAATCTCAAATCTCACTACACACTAGCCAAACCTCCAAGGATGATATAAAGAAGTACAAGTAAGAACTAAATTTACTATAAAGATTTTCTACCACACTCAAATAGTATTAACATGTTCCAATGTAGAGCAAATAAAATGAAACAAATTTGAGGTCATTCAACTAATCTAGTATAAGCACAAATTAGTAACCCTGTAATCAAAGATGTAACTCAGAATTCATAGAAACTATTCAAATTTAAGACTTAATACTAGCAATTGAGAGAAAAGCCATGTAATAATTGACACAAATAAATTTAGACAATCTTTTTAGAATTCCTTGATTGTATTAACTGCTCAAAGTATATAATTTTTTCTCAAAATTATCTCTCTTTACAAAATTGTATTAATGCCTTTTATAGGAGGAGAAGGTAGTATACCAGTTAATTATAAAATAAAAATATAGAAAAAGTAAGGACAAATATCTTTTTTCTACAAAGTTATAGAATACATTTATTTTTCCAAACTAAACTAACCTAGAGGCAATATGCTAACAAACTAGCATATGCATTTACAAAAAGATATTCTATTTTCAAAATATTAAAAAGTTCTTACAAAATAGAATATCAATTAGTTACTTGACTGGTGGGCCCTACTCTTGAGAGCTTTCTTTCTATTAATGGAGGATGTTCATAGCCTTTTGGTGTTACTCACAAACTAGTTTCAAGTCCATAATTGGTCTTAAAATACACTCCTCATTATTAGCTAGAGCATTCAATTCTTTGTCATTTTTGGCCATGGCTTCTTTGATGCTTCTATCCTCAGCTATCCTTTCTCATGCATTAAGGATAATGTATAGGATCATACTATTATCCTCCCCATACTGGCATTGACTTTTACTTCTTATTTCCTAAGTCACCAAAGTAGTCTTGTGTTTTAATCCATCATCCTAGATGATGTCTAGGATAGTGGGCTATGTAGGGTCTTTGAGAATTATCCTAAGGAGATTTTCAATCCTTTCCATTAGCTAATCATCATCCTTTATGAGTCTCTCTAGTTCCTGGGACCATGCACTTAAACCTTGGACCTTGTCAACAACAATTCCTAGAAATGCATTCAGATGTCCTAAACTTATTGTTTTAAACCTAGGAATCTACCTTCTAATCTCGATGTTGATTAGCACTTTTATTTTATTTTGTGAAGTTTTCCATTGGGATATTAGACCCTTAGACACTATGTTCTATTATGACAATGCACTCTACCTTATCTTTTATTTTGACCTTTACCTTTATACATTTGAATTTTTAACCACAAAGGATATTCATTTCTATCATTTTGTGCTTTCATGGTGCTTATTTGGCATCTATCTATCAATTTTTGTGGCATTTTTCATAAATTCTATTGAAGCACTAGCCATTGGTATTTAAAAATTTCCTTTTACTTTGTACCATTCAATAAAGATCCAAGGATTAATGCGGGCTATTAATCATGATCCAGACTCTTATTGAGCCCCATAGTTGTGCCACCTTTACATCAAGTCCCATGGTTATGCCACTTGGCACCTCCATGGTATTTTTGAGCTTTATATCCTACATCGATCATATATTTAACATGTGTCTACCACATGTTGATCCCATGGGTTTTCATAGAACCATTGAAAATTCATCAATAATTTTATGCCATTAGATCAAGAGTCATGATGAAGCATGGACCATTAGATCCTACAAGATGCATAAGATTTAATCAATGCATGGCTATATAAAGGACTTAGGTTAAAATTCTTTTAGTTAAGTCTATTTCATATTAATAAACATGAAAATACTTAGGTTAAAGCATTTCATGCTAAATTTTTAAAGCATAATATCAAAATGGCCCCTTCGAATGATAGAAACACATGATCTTTTTGTCTAAGTAAAATGTTTGAAGATATTGAAATTGATGGCCTCATAAATATGGCCTCATGGACATCAAATTATGTTCACATGAACATCAAATTTAAGCTCCTCAAATTCTTAGTTTTGGGGGGCTTAAATTTTATGGTCGTGTAGACATCAAATATAGACTCACGAATGTCAAATTTAAGATCCTTAAATTCTTGGTTTTGGTGGGCTTAAAGTTTGTGATTGTGCAGGCATCAAATGATGATCACACAAATGTTAAATTTAAGATCTTCAAATTCATACATTTAAATGTAGGAGTACCATGTGTTGATTTTATGGGGCTTCCTGAGCCTTTTAACTTTTTGTCATTACATTCACTCTATTGGATCTAAATTTTTGAGTGACTATGAACTATGGATCATGATCTAAGCACTTGTACATGATTGGTTCCTTTTAATATGTAGGACCATTTTATATCAAACTTCAAATGTGAGAGTGCCACATGGTAACTCTATGGTGCTTCATTAACCTTTGACTTTTCAATGTTGGCTTCACTTCATCTGATCTAAATTTATGATGAAGCATGGACTGTTAGATCTATAAAAGAGTAAGGATTTTAAGTTAAGACCTAGGATGAAATAAGACTTAAGATAAAACATTAAGACTAAGGTCTTGTTCATGTTAATAAACATGAATGGGGCCTTAAAATTAAGACTTTAGGATAAATAAATAATCAAAGGGGACCATGCTTAGGAAAATAAAAGGACCTTGCCAACATGAACATTAGACTTGGTTAGAAATATAAGAAATAAAGGGGGAAAATAAAATGGACCAAGTAGGACTTTCAAGTTAAGGTTTGGTCATGTTAAGAAATATAACTAAGCCTTAACATGAAAATTAAACTTAAGTCCAAAGTAATTTGAAATGTTCTCGCCAATTTTCTCCCACCAAATGTATATTTAAACCAAGGGCTTGAACTAGGGTTTTATAAAGGAGAGCCTTCAGAAAATGAAGCCTAAATAGATTTAATCTATAAAATCTAAGCATCATCCATCAATAAGAGCTCCATAAAACCTATATCTTTAAGACATGAAGACCAACTATTAGCAACATTAGGCAAGCTCAAAGTAAAACCATAAATCAGTAAGCCATTTTTTTTATCAAAGTGGATGATCTTCAAATTCTAATAATTCTCAGAAAATGTCATGGTTTCAAGGTTAAGGTTTAAAGTATCTCAAGGTTCCCAATTTTTAAAAAATGGGGGTATGTTGACCTCAACAAATGACAGCTTTTGGTGGAAACATAGCAATATGTTAGAACTTAGAGACTCTAATTTAGACAAATAACTAAGTCATCCACTCCACTTGATCAATTCCATTATCCAGATGATTTTATGGTTGAAATAAACCTTTCACCTTTAGTATTGGGATCAAACATTAAGACATAGCCATGATGTGTGTGTGCTTTGATTACACCTACTATTTGATATGGGATTTAGGGGATGACAACTTCTATGTTTCATATCTTTAATCATTAACACTAACTTGGAGCATATTTAGATATTAATTAAGAACCATGCTTCTAGTTTAGGGAAGGTTTGGACATTGCTTTGCTACCATCCAGGCATCCATAGCCCTGATAAAGATGCCTTTGGCTCCACTCATGTCCTTACCCCACTACCATCTAGACATCCATATCCCCGATGGAGATTACCAAAATCACCTATGATTTAAAAGCTTTTGATTTTGCATTGCATCCTTATTTTTTTAATTTTTAGATTTTATATGCTTTCAATAAGGTTGGGAACTAGGGTAGCTAGGATTAAATATTTTGTCAAGCATTTTATCCTTAAAAAATCACCTATGGCTATAACCATTGTCCCAAGCAAGGATATTTGTTAAGTGCAAGCATGAAAGTACCTCAATAGATTAAACTTTCATCCTACAAGTGAAAATATTATTAAAACCAAATTTAGGTGAAGAGAATGTTTAAGCTCTCATGGAGTAGTTGGCCTATTTCATTAGTCTTTACCAATTTCTTCAAATCACAACATTAGGCTCATATTTCAGACCCATGGTCAGCACATGTATTAGGTTCATACCCAAATCCCTAAACTTTGGATTTTTAATAAAACTAAATAAAATTTGAGCCAAGGGTTGTCCAAAAGGACTTATTGGAAACAAGGAACAAGGAAACAAAAGCAAACACATAACAGAAAATAGAAAAGTAAGAAACAAAATAGATATATACATGCTTATGTACAAATAATGGAAATGAAGGAAAGAACTAAAAGAAACTAACTAGCCTACCTACACTAATTCTAACCATCTTATAGAGTTACTCCATAAATATCTCAGGAGGAGCAACAGAGATATAATACTTGAGGTACTACACATTAGTGGGTAGTGTGAACTTTACTCCTTATAAGTCTTTGAGTCTAAAGGTGTTGTCTCCTAAATATGGGTTAATCCACAAAGGTGTGAACTTGCCATGTTTGCCCTTAGGCTCAGATGCTTTGTCCCAAAGGAGAACTAAGTCCCCTTGTCTAAACAATTTGAACTTTGATATTTTTTCAAACCACCTCTTCACCATGGTCTAATGTCTACTAAAATTATCAAAGGATTCTTCATGTGCATCTTCCATCTAGATGATGTCTATAAATCTTGAATTTTCAAGCTCATATCTTTCTTTCATATACTCTTCCATGAATTTGTACATAGGTAGTTTGAGAGTGATAAGGATTATAGGCTCTTAACCATATACCAATAGAAAGGGTGATGCCTTTAAGTTTTGTTTGATCCTTATCCTATCTTCCCATAGGGCATACTTGAGAATCTTATGCCAAGTCTTGGGATAGTCTATAGAAAATTTATTGATTTCTTTCATTAAGTTCTTGCTGGTAAACTCAGACAATCTATTTCCTTGAGGATAATGGTTGGATGAAAACTTGAGATAAATGCCATTATCATATGCCCATTTTTTCATCTCTATGGATATAAATGTAGATCCATTATCACACATCAAAAATATAGGAGTTTTAAACTTGGTACATATGTTCTCCTATAAGAAACTGATCACTTCTTCTATCCTATATTATTTGGTGGTTACAGCTTCAGTCCACCTTGTAAAATAATCTATGGCATTCAAGATATACTTATGACCTTTTAATGAAATGGGGTTGATTACCCCTACAAATTCCAACCCCCATTGTGCAAATGGTTTATCATCCATGACTGGTTGTAAAGGCATTTCTACCTTAGGAACTTTGGTGTTAAAGATCTAGCATGAGTGACATTTCATCACATGTTTGTGAGCATCTTTGAAAATAGATAGCTAATATTAGCCAGCTCTAAGGATATTATGGGTTGTAGTATTCCTAGATGGGTACCCATTGCTAAACTTCTCATGGAAGGTGCTCATGATTTTGGTATCTTCTTCTTTTGAGATACATATTAGGTAGACCCCTTAAATTTTATTTCTATATAAAACCTCATCTTTTATCAAATAATGGGTTGCCTTGAGCCTTAGGGCCCTCTTTTTCACCCTTGTAAGTCTTATAGGATAGGTATAATTAATTATTAAAAGAATGATGGAATCATACCACTCATTAAATCAAAATTTTTGTTGATCTATTTTCATAATAGTTAGATTAGGGTTGGTATTAGCAATCATTTGGATCAAGCCTTGGCACCTTACCAGTTTAACCATTTTCATTTTTGTCATATTCTTACAAAACTAACATCCATTTACCTCTACATTCCTCAAGTTCATTATGGCTTAGCATAAGCTTTGTGGTAGGGTCAGGTAGAATAGCATGCACCTTATTTATAAGGATATCATGCCTAAATTTATTCACTACCTTAACTAATGCATATGTTTGTTTATCAATAAATGAATAATTTAATTTAACATTCTTAAAGTTAGTAGTCATTAAATCTATTAAGTGATCACACCCATCAACCTTTTGAGTCAAAATTGCAACCATAATATGGTTAGATGCAAAATAATAGAGATAGAAATCCTTTGAAAAGTTAGGAATCATCAAGACTAGACCTTGGCTAATTGTTTCTTTGATGTCATTGAATGCCTTCCTAGATTCCTTATTCCATGAGACCTTGGAATCCTTCTTTAGCATGTCATTCAATGGCTTGACAATATCTCCAAAGCCAAAAATGAACTTTCTTACAAAGTTTATCTTACCAAAAAATGATTTTAACTCTTTCCTACTATTTGGAAGATCTATCTTAGATATAGCTTCCACTCTTTTAGGATCTATGGAGATCCCATATTTAGTTATAACATGGCCTAACAACTTGCCTTTAGTAACACAAAAATATGTTTTTCTTAGGGTTTAGGGAGATTTTATACCTTCTACATCTCTCAAATACTTGTAAATGTATAAAGTGATCTTCCATTTTTTTAGAAAAACTGGTGAGATCATCCATATATATAATGATACACTTACCAATCAAACCTTGGAAGGCATGTTCCATAAACCTATGAAAATTAGCTCCTATGTTTATTAATCCAAAATGTATCCTATTGTAGGAAAAGGTAACCCATTTAGTTTTGAAAGTTATCTTCATCCTATCTTCTTTATCAACTAACACCTGGTTGTAGCCTAAAAAACCATCAAGAAAAGACATCATGGTTGATCCTAAAATAACTTGTATTACCTATTCAAGAGAGGGAAGAGGATAATTATCATTTTCTAATGCTTTGTTCAAATTTATAAAATCAATGCATAGCCTAATATCACCATTCTTCTTTCTAATTGGCACTAAATTGGCCACCCAACTATAATGTCTGATGGGAAACACAATTCTAGCATCTAGAAATCTCTTGACCCTTTTAAAGATAATTGGTTCTAAGATAGGGTTCACAAGTCCTTGATTTTTCCTAAAGGGTTTACAACTTTCCTTAAGGGGTATAGTATGGGTTTTGACTCTTAGATCAAATATCTTTAAATCGTCATAAGATGATGCGATGACATCCTTATACTTGGTTAACAACTCTTTATCCTTCTTGTTCTCAATGTTAGTGTAGGCTTTTCCAATGTTAACCAAATAAGGCTAATCTTTAGGTCCAAGATCAATTACATTTTAATCCTTCCCACTTACCTTGAGAACTTTAGGAACCTCAACCAACTTGTCTTGATCAAAGTCTTTCTAAGGCAATCATCCCCTTAGGGATCTTATTATCATTTAATTGAATGACTTTGCCATCAAATTTGCCTTCTCTACAAGTACTTTCATCAGCCTCATCAATGACATGCTTTAAATGATCCTAAATTGGTCATGAAATCTAAGATCTGTTGATCATCACTAAAGACTTGAAAATGATTTAAATTATCAGGGATCGAAGGGCAAGGTATTAGCTTAATGTTGAAGTTGGGGGAGTCTTGGTTGGGCATGAGGTTGGATGTAATATATTTCAACTCATCAATAGCTTGGTTCTCCTCTCTCAGGATGGAGATAATGCTAAAGGCATCAAAACATTAAATTAGATCATAGAACCTAAACTTATACCTCTTGAGTTTTGAGAGTTTGCATTGATATTTGTTTCTCACATGATTGACTACTAGTTCTAAGTCACCATAGACTATTAGATCTTTGACTTTATTTTTACTAAAAATTTTCAAGCCTAAAATGAGGGCCTCATATTCATCAAGGTTATTGGTACAAGGAAACTTGAGTCTATAGGAAGCATGGTATTTCTTACCAATATGGTTAGTTAGAACAATACCTACCTTAGATCCAACCTTACACCTAACACCATCAAAATGTAGCTTCCATACCCCATGCATAACATGAGTACTCTTAGGACCACCTACCTTTACAATCTATAAGGTGAAAACCCTTACGTCTGATTCAATTATGTTGATCCTTTCATTCATATAATTATACTCAGTGATCATGTGCTTCATCCTCAACTCTCTTTCAACCTTGATCTATTTTAGAACTCATTTCCAAAGTAACCACAAATGTGAACAATTCATGGACATGTAGCCATTTAAATATTTGGTTCATTCCCTACTTAATAAGATCCCATAAACATCAATAATGTCAACAACTTAGATATTAATAAACTATTATACTCTAGGATCAGAGGCTACTTGCATATGGACATGTAATAATTCCCCAATCAGCTTGGCTCTAGATTCGTCTAATTGAGTAACAACTCTATCAAACTTAATAGGTGTCAAGCCAAGTTGTTTGAAAATACCTACTAGCATGATATTGGTGGATGCACCAGAATCCAATAAACAATTATACAAATTCTTATTGAACATCTTAACTATGAGCAAGAAAGGAGGAGATTTTGCCTTAGATTTGTTCATAGCCATATTAGCATTATCAGCTTTAGGTGGTTTGTTGGATCTATTTAACAATGATTCTAGTAGGAGGTCCCTTTTTTCTATGATCTACATGAATTCATGCAATGTGATGTTATCTTTTATCCATTTCATGTCTTCAAAAATATTATAACCATTCTTATTTGAAGAACTAGGAAAATCAACATTATGCATAGAGGTACTCCCTTTTGGTGGTTTTGGATCATTGCTTGAAGAAGTGTTTGGAGGAGTTCCAAAGTTATTTTTAGGAATTAAGGTAGTCAAAGGATACCTCTACTCTCTATTCCTCAAAGGATAAATCTTCTTTAGGAATTTTTGGAAGGCTTGGATTTCCTCAGAGACATCATCATGGTTATCTTCTTGAAAAGGGAAATCAAATGTCTCCACCATGAAAGTTTTATCAATAGGCTTGGACCCTAAAGTACCTACACCATTATCCTTGTTAGGTACCACTTCAAATTTGTCTAACTCTTCTTTTAAATCTTCAAAATCCTTACAAAACTCAATGCAATCAATCTCGCCATGCTTGGTTGTAAAATGCATACTACAATAATCAAGAAAATCAATATCAGTAAGATTAATGTCAATAGTCATATTTTTAGAAGGTGGTTCATTATTCCTATTATTTTAGAAACTATCATTATGAAATCTATTGTTAGGCATATTAAACCTTTGGAATGATAAGTTTCTACTAGATCTTTCTCTAGTATTGCCAACTTTTTTTTGTAGCTGAAGGAAATCAGTGCTTAACTTTTAAACCATTTTTAAGATAGACTCATTCTCATTCTTAAGACTTTTAGAATTATGCATCTATTTATTATTAGTACCATTAATTTGTACTAAAACTCTTTGATCATTTTCATTGAATCCATTAGCATTCAGATGACTTAAGAATCATTGATTATGATTAGGAGTAGCATGACTTATAGGTAATTGATTCAAATTTGGGAGTTGATTCAAGGATGGAACATTCAGATTATTCTTGGGGAAGATGTTCATAATGGGAAAATTTGGATTGATATTTGGAATAGAGGATGCCATTTGTCCTTGGGGATACATTTGATCATTGATGATCACTACTCTAGAATAAGCCCTAGCTAATGAATTTATAGCTTGAAGGATGTTTTCAAAAATACAAAAGTCATAGGATCTATTACAGCCTTGTAGATTTCCATAGCTAAAACCTCATTAGGTTTATAAGGTTCTATGGTCTTACTATACATTTTCTAGAACCTAGCATTAAAGGACCTTATGGGCTCACTTACATCCCTCCTGATGGTGGTGAATTGGTGGTATATGACACATGGAGTAACAATTTTGCCAAATTGGTCTATGAAAACATTAGTGAAACCATCCCAGCTAGTAATATAATTGTCAAGCAAATTAATAAACCATTTATATACATCATATTTAAAAGTAAAGGGGAAAAATATGCATGTTACATATTTGTGTATAACATTTATCAACCTTAAAGTAGCTTTGAAAGATTTATTATGCTCTTCAGTAGTCATAATACTAATTCAACTAAATGTTGGCAATATTTTTTAGGGTTACATGGGAGATCATGTACCATACCTAGCTGTTGATTGAAGAATCTCCTGATGAAGCCATACCTAGATGAAGGTCAAAAGCAAGGGTACCTTAAAGACGTGAGGTTGGCAAAGATTTGGAATGTCTATGCCTACCTTTATCTTGCCTAGTTCTTCTAGGACTCTAAGCTCAAGCAAAGTTTATCTTGTCTCTAAATGTGATCTTGTTCAAATCCTTAGAAATTTTAGCTTGAATCTTGAAATCTATTTGAAATATGATGTGTCAAGTTAATATTTATAAAGAACAAGGATTAAGCCTACACATTAAGCTAATTTTGTAAAGATTTATATAAATAATAGTAAAGAACATCAACCTTTGACTAATCTAGCTCAAATATGTGTCCAATTATGCAAATATGATGTATCTTTATAAGTTTAAGCTCAAATAAACCTATATCTATGAAAAATATACCAATCTTTGATCAGAATAATTTATTCTAACCTCAACTACCATAGATTCTCAGATCTTAAGCCATCTTTACCAACATTAAGCATCAAACTTCAAATAACTATGCTTTTTATCCAAAATAAGCACAAATATAGGTCAAAGACCACAAAGATAAATGATATTTACACTTCTAAGCAAAGCATTATGCAAAAGTGCAAAGATAACATCAATCTTAGATAAAAAATTTAAGATTAACAAAGATTCAATAAATTCACAAAGAGGTCCTCCTTCTAGCACCAACAAGACTTGTTGATGCCTCTAAATGTATCATAGGTGTCCTTAGTGTTCAAATAACACTTCTAATTTTAGAATTCTTGGAGTTTAGAGCATTAGTAGTAGGTTTTGGCAGCGTACATTACCTGTGGTGAAATAGTGGCAAAGCGATGTTTAACTATTCCATAAAATTTATAAAAATTTATGGTTAGGAGCCATCATGGACCAAATCTTTGTGAAGTGTAAGTATCTATGCTAATGCTAGCAAATTATGATCAAAGATTAAACTATATACTAATCTAAATGGATATTTACAATTAAATCTAAACTAAAGTGATCTGGTTAAAAAAGAAGCAAAAGAGAAGGGTAAGGCAAAAAGAGAATAAATGATTACTAATATTAGGCCCAAACATTATGACAAATTTTTAATTACAACTGAGTATGCATTTAACTAGTGTATAGTACAAAATAGCATAAGCTTAGATCTCACTACACACTAGGAAAACCTCCAAGGATGATATAAATAAGTTCAAGTAAGAACTAAATTTACTTTAAAGATTTGCTACCACACTCAAATAGCATTAGCACATTATAATGCAGAGCAAATAAAATAAATCAAATTTAAGGTCATTCAACTAATCTAGTATAAGCATAAATTAACAACCCTATAATCAATGATACAACTCAAAATTCATATAAACTATTCAAATTTAAGACTTAAGACTAGTAATTGAGATAAAAGCCATCTAACAATTGACACAAACAAATTTGGACAATATTTTCATAATTTATTTTGTATTAACTACCCAAAGTATACAATTCTTGCTCAAAATTCTCTCCCTTTACAAAATGGTAGTACTACTTTTATAAGAGGAAAAGGTAGTATACCAATAAATTATAAAATAAAAATATACAAAAAGTAAGGACAACTATCCTTTTTCTACAAAATTTATAGAATACATCAAATTTTCCAAACTAAATTGACCTAGAGGCAATACACTAACAAACTAGCATATGCCTTTACAAAAGGATATTCTATTTTCAAAATATTACAAAGTTTTTACAAAATAGAATATCAATTAGCTACTTGGCTAGTGGGCCCTACTCCTAAGAAATTTATTGATATTGTTGGAGGATGTTCATAGTCTTTTGGTGTTGCTCATTGACCAGTTCCAAGTCCACAATTGGTCTTAAAAGACACTCCTCCTCATTGTTAGCCAGAGCATTCAATTCTTTGTCATTTCTAGCCAGAGCATTCAATTCTTTGTCATTTCTAGCCATGGATTCATTGATGCTTCTAGCCTCAACTATCCTTTCTCCTAGATTAATTATCATGTATAGGATCCTACTATTATCCTCCCCATACTAGCCTTAACTTTTACTTCTTATTTCCTAAGTCACCAAAGTAACCTTGTGTTTGAATTCATCATCCTAGATGATGCCTAGGATAGTGGGATGTGTACGGTCTTTGATCATTATCCCAAGAAGATCTTCAATCCTTTCTATTAGCTCCTCATCATCTTTTATGAGTTTATCTAGTTCTTTGGACCATGCACTTAAACCTTGGACCTTGTCAACAACAATTCCTAGAATTGCATTCAGATGTCCTAAACTTTTTATTTTAAACCCAAGAATCTACCTTCTAATCTTAATGTTGATTAACATTATTATTTTATTTTTTGAAGTTTGTCATTGGGCTATTAGACACCTAGAAACTATGTTCTATTGTGCTAATGCACTCTACCTCATCTTTGATTTTGACCTTTGCCTTTATACGTTTGCATTTTTTACTCCATAAAATCTCCATTTCTATTGTTTTATGTTTGCATTGTGCTTATTTGGAATCTATCTATCAATTTTCATGGCATTTTTCATAAATTCCTTCCAAGCACTAACCATTAGCATTTAAAATTTTCCTTTTGATTTTTACCATTTGATCAAGACCTAAGGATCAGTGTGGGCCGTTGATCATGATTCGAGCCCTCATACATCATTTACCATCTTTTCATTAAGCCCTATGGTTGTGCCATTTGGCACATCCATAGGCTTTCTTAGCTCTATATCTTGTATCAGTCACATATTAAATGCATGTCTACCATGTGTTGATCCTATGGGATTTCATAGAATTATTGAAAATTCATCAATGATTTCATACCATTGGATCAAGTGTCATGATGAAGCACAAAATGTCAGATCCTACAAGATGCATGAGCTTTAATCAGTGCATGGATATATAAAGGACTTAGGTAAACATGCTTTTATATAAGTATATTTCATATTAATAAACGTGAAAAGACTTAGTTTAAATAATTTTATGTGAAGTTTTTAAAGCATAATATCAAAGTGCCCCCTTCGAATGATAGAAACACATATTCCTTTTATCTAAGTAAAATGTTTGAAGAGATTGAATTTGATGACCTTGTAAATGTCAAAGATGGCCTCATGGATGTCGAATGATGGTCACACAAACATCAAATTTAATCTCTTCAAATTTTTAGTTTTGGTGGGTTTAAAGTTAACAGTCACACAAACATCAAAGATAGTCTCATAGATGTCAAATGATGGTTGTGTGAATGTCAATTTTAAACTCATCAAATTCCTAGTTTTTATGGGCTTAAAGTTGATGGTCACATAAATGTCAAATATGGTTGTGAGAATGTAAAATTAGGATCACACAAACATCAAATTTAAGATCCTCAAATTCCTATATTCGAATGTAGGAACACTATGTGTCAATTTTGTGGGGCTTTCTGGGCATTTCGAATTTTTGTCATTGCATTCACTCTATTGGATCTAAATATATGAGTGACCATGAATTATGGATCAAGATTTGGGCACTTGTACATGATCATTTCTTATTAATATGCAAAACCCTTTGGTATCAAACTTTGAATGTGGTAATGTCATGTGGTGACTCCATAAAGCTTCACGAGCCCTTGACTTTCCAATGTTGGCTTTAATTCATCTTGTCTAAATCTGTGATGAAGTATAGACTATCAAATTTGAAAGGAGAAAGGTTTTTAATTTAAGACCTAGGATGAAATAAGACTTAGGCTAAAATGTTAAGACAAACGTCTCATTCATGTTAAGAAACATAAACGGGGCCTTATAATTAAGACTTTAGGCTAAATGAATAATCAAAGGGGACCATGCTTAGGAAAATAAAAGGACCCTACCAACATGAACATTAGACTTGGTTAGAAATATAGGAAATAAATGGGGAAAATAAAAGGGACCAAGTAGGACTTTCAAGTTAAGGTTTGGTCATGTTAAGAAATACAACTAAGCCTTAACATGAAAATTAAACTTAAGTCCAAAGTAATTTGAAATGTTCCCACCAATTCGCTCCTACCAAATGTAAATTTGAACCAAGGGCTTGAGCTAGGGTTTTCTAAAGGAGAGCCTTAAGAGAATGAAGCCCAAATAGAGTTAATATGTAAACTTTAAGCATGATACATCAGCAAGAGCTCCATGAAACCTATATTTTTAAGACATGAAGACCAACTATTATCAACATTAGTCAAGCTCAAATCAAAACCATAAATTAGTAAGCCAATATTTATCAAAGTGGATGATATTCAAATTTTAATAATGTTCAAAACATGCCATGGTTTAAGGGTTAAGGTTTAAAGTAACTCAAGGGTCCCAATTTTCAAAAAATGGGGGTAAGTTAACCTCAACAATTCATCATGGTATATGGAGATATAAAGATGCTCAAGTGGTTAATTTGCTTTAAAATCTTAGGGGGAGTCCCTCTTAGATGTGTCTTGGTAAGTTTCATCAAATTTTAGTGTTGTGTGTGTTCTTTCTTCATTGGTTGCAGTGCTTGGTTAAAGAGAGTATTGACATGGAGCAAGAGTAAGTTGTCAAAACAAGGAGAAGTAGGATAAAGGTAAGGGGGATTTTATATCATCTTTATAATATGGTCCTTTCATATTTTTAGTCTTTTTAGGTATTTAGGATCAGTTTCTACCCACTTTTTCATTGTTTTAAAGGGAGAGAAAGTTCCTATTATGGGAGTGCTTGAAGAGAGAGAGAGAGAGAGAGAGAGAGAGAGAGAGAGAGATGTATATTGCTATATATGATGTGTGTTGACATCAATGAGAAAGGGGGAGATTATTAGAGAGTTTATAGTTATTTCATGGTGATGTCATGGAGGTGTCCTTATAGGTGGATGAAGTGATTTGATATCCTAAGTAATAATGACAAAGTGTGCAATGTGTTTGTCCTAGTGTGCTTAAATTTGCCTTGGTTGATCTTCAATTTTCACATTATTAGAGATGTTTAGGGATGAGTATGGTGATTATATCATGTGAAAAAGGTCTATAATATTTTATCTATGCTTTTATATCTTGTGTACATAAGTGGAATTCATCTAGTATTCCATAGTTTCCAAATAGATAGTTTGGGTCTAGCGGTAAGAAATTTTAGTAGGAAGTTTGATGACATCAGCATTACCACATGGAAATGAGTCAAGGGGTTTTGGTCTTATGGTTATGATCAAATTAGTCCCTAGTTGTTATTAATGAGATCTCAAGTCATGTAATTAATCATGTTTAAATATATGAGGATACAAATTTGGCTACTCAAACAGAATTCACTGTGTTCCCATACTTAGCCGAACTTGCAAAAGGGCTCAAGTAGAGATGAGTAAGCATGTTGATGAGGTCAGCATTCACACGTGTGGATGTTTCAAGAGAATATGATCATATAGGTTTGATAGTTTTTTTTTCCTTTTTTATTTTTTATAATTTTAATATCATGTGATAAAGTGATTCAAAAGATATGCATATGAAAATTTGGGTTCCCAGGTAGTTTGACTATGTTTTTCCATACTTAGCCAAATTTACATGTGATAAAAAAAGTTGAGTAGGCATTTTTATGGTATTATATCTTTCACATTTGAAGTTTTCAAGAGAAAATAATCATATGGGTTTATTGAATTTTAAACCTAGTTAATTGGCACTAAATTTCAAATCATGCACTAAAGCACAACAAAAGTTATGTAGGAACAAAGCTGGTTTCCCAGATAAATTCTAAGCATAGTTGGCTCTATGGAAGAAAATTCTAAGTGAGCATGTTGATGATGGAATATCACACACATATGTGGAGTATATGAGAATATTTTTATATGGTTAGATTTTCCTATGTGAGAAGATCATCTAGTCCAAATTTTAGATCGTGCATTAAAGCATAGTGAAAGTTTTTAAGGTCTAAAGTTGGCCTTCTAGGCAGATAAGCAAGGTTCCCATACGTCATTTCTACACAATTTAAAGTTCAAGCAAGATCAATGGTCCACATTTCTCAAATAAGTTAAGAAGTAGTAATATGAGGATAGGTGAATGATGTTTAATGACTGATTAAAGGTACAGGATAAGGATCTAATGGTGAGTAGGTGTTCATATATATTGATCGAATAGTGTGAGTTACATGATAAGGACTTGATTGATCCATAGGGATTGCCAGAGCACATTGAGTCAAAGTTTAAATATTGCATGAGATGAGGTCAAAGTGACTAAGGTTTAATGTTTTAGTATTGGTTTTTATGTGTTAAATATTAAACAATATCAATGGTGTTTATCTTATTTGAGTAGCGAGGACATGAGATGCGAACATTATGTTCAAAGTTTAATTGTAACCCTTGGCATTTAAATATTTGAATTTTGGAAATGAAAAACCATAGCTCTATATTTTGTACATATATTTTGGCAAAATTTAGATTTGATATTGTTGTAAAAATAAAATATGTTAAGGACTCTATGGTGATCTAATGAACCTAATTTTAAGATCTAGAAGTGTGTACAATCAAAGATATTAAGGTTCCAAGTTGACTATGTTCATGTTTATTTTGCAAGTAACCCAAGAAGGGTAATTGAGCTTGTTTTTATGTTTTTTTGATATCTCATGATGAATTGGATATTTTAGAGTGTTTTAGACTCCATAAGGATGTTATGGGCGCATTATGATGGATTGAAAAATCCTATGCAGTATGAATGAAGTCTTAGAAGGTGATTGTGTGTTCGCTCATAATGACTATGTGTACAGAGAAGTGTTTGAGCTATTTGTTCTTAAGATAAAGGGTAATGTGATGGTTTTTGTATCTTAATGGGGAATTATAGATCATTTATAATGGTTCCATACTTTTATAAAGTGTTCCTATGTTATTTGTTTTCTTGGAAATGTGTCAAAGCATTGAATGGGTCTCCATATGACCTAAAAGTGACTAAGGCCTATTTTAAAGTGGATTATGCTTAAGTGTGACCCATGTGAGATGCCTTAAGGGTGAAGGAATGTATTGTGGCCAATAAGGATTATTTTAGACTTGATAATTCATGATTTTTCTATATATATTGAAACCAAATGTGTTGGTTTCTAGACTTTTTATGTGAGAGAGACTAGTGTAAGGTACATGTGAGAATTATTTAGTGAAGGATAGGTAGTGTGCTTGATTGGTTGAGTTAATGAATAGAATTTTTTTTGACTATGTGTATGACTTTTAGGTCATGTCCCTTGTGTTATAATAGTGTTATTATAGTTTGAGGATATACGAAGAGGTCCAAGTGTGCTTATGAGGATAGTTTGAGTTAAGAAGGAAAGAGATTGTGGCATTCCTATGTGAGAGGTAGGTTTGAGATAAAGAGAGTTTGTGCAGAGATTAGACAATAGATATCCATCATCAGGTATTTAAGGCATCATTTATAAGGTGGAGGTGTTTAAATTAGGGTCTAAAGGACTTGGTCTTCTTTAGGGGTAGTTGCTCCTTATGAAACAATAATTTCACTAAATACCTTTGGTCAAGAGGATATGATCAAGGATTGCTAGTCTAAAGGAGTTGATGAGTCTCTTGTTTGTAATTTATTATATGATAGTAGTCCATTTGTGTTTTCAGATTTAGAGTGGGTTTTATTCCCCATGAGGGTTTCCCATAATAACTATGTGTTATGTGTTTGATCTTGTGTATGCATTAAATGTATGAGATCTCTTGTTAATATTGCTTAATCAAGTTGATATATGTTGATTGATTAATAGTTTGAAAGGAATACAATTGTAATTGAAATATCTAGGCTCACTGATTCACCCCCTCTTAGTGATTACACCTCTAACAAAACAAACCTATCATTCCTCTTAACTTGAAAGGTGATAGATCTTTGGCATTAATAATATTGACTATATGGCTGCATTTGCTTAATTGTATTTGAAAAAGCTCTAATGGAAACATAGCTCTTTGAAGCATTTTCTCTTAGTTTAACCTAGGTTGCACTTGTTATCTATTTTAAGTCTCCTAGCTTTGAGTTTTAATATTTGTCATTGATCTTAATCTGGGATCCTTGATCATGACACTTGTCATCTCTTCATTTATCCTTAGGATCCTATCATTAGTTTTATCTGCTTCACACACTTATGCCACATGGTGGACTTGCATTTGATCTATCTCTTTAACCTTTTGACCTTATGCACATCGTATGTCTCCTTGGATTGATTGAATGCATGTCATTGATATCCTTCTACTTGATCAAATGTTTATCATTTATCTTCTTGTTTGCCATGATCGTGCCACTTTTCATTGATGTGTTTAATCTTAGGATCCTCTAATTTTTTTATTATGAGTTCATCACTTATCTTTGATTGCATGATTAAACATGTTATATTAGATCTTCAAGACAAATTGACCCTACCCTTGTCTACTTGTCATTAGATCTTATCTAAGCTTCAATGATTTTGACATCTATTAGCTTTGCATTCATCCTTAAGATCCTCTAACCTTTGACCTTTCTCATAGCATTAGATCTTCATTACATGATTGAAAGTGCACCTTTGATATTTATCACAATATTTAATGTGGATTGTTGATCTGCTAGCTTGATGGAACATTTTTTCACCACTTGGTAGCCCCACGTTCAATGTTAGGATCCCATTGATATTTTTGAATGTAAATGACTAATTATTAAGGCCCTAAATTGACATCATTGAGCACATCCCAAATTGATAGATTGTCCTTGCAATGGCATGTTATGATGCTTTGGCTCTTCTAGGCTTATGTTAGTCAATTTTATCTTAAACAAGGGCACTTTGAGTCATCAAAATCAAGCTAAAGTAAATACCATCAAGATTTTTGAATAATAAGAGTTGACATTTGGATTGTAAGGGCAAAATGTTAACATTTATGGCAACTCTGATGGGAATCATGCTTGCTATGCTTGAGAACCAAGACTATTTACATGATTTTGGACTTATAAAATAATGTCAAAATTGACTTATGACTATAAGAAACCCCTTTGATTTAAAATACAACACCCACAAAAATAAGAAAGGAAACACAAAAAAAGGAAAACTAACCTGAACAAAGAAAGAGCAAATAGACAAATGTGTTAGGACAACACTTGCAAGAAAACATGAAAACTACTCTAATATATATAGGGATACAACTTCACAAGTACATTCCTCTTGGATCAAATGGGAATGTTTGATTACTATGGTACCATGATGTGGATCTTTCATATGTTAAATTTAAGTTGGTCAGGTAATGTGTATTGGAAGGTTCCCATTTGCATTTATTATTAGGTGCATGTTCATATCTTCCCATGATGTCATATAAAATTTCTTGATCTATTTTTTGGTGTATGAGTTGATTGGGTGAGTTGAGCACCCAATCATAATCATTCCAAATTTATCTCCTTTGCATAAGAGGTACTAAGTCTACCTTGGATATGAGTTGCATCTAATTTGTAATGTCTTCACCCTAATGTATTACTACAATAAACACCTCACCATTTTCTCTATCACTTTGTGCCTACTCCTCTTGTGGATGATCTTTGGTAGGGTTTGCAACTGATGTATCTTCAACTTTTTCTACATGATGTGTGAGTCCCTAAATATTCATTGCAAATATCTATGACCTATTACCAAATATCTTTTTGATCAACTTGATAATCCATGAAACCATGCTCATATTTCAAAACTTTATCAACTAATGAGGTCTCATGCATATCATAAAATTTGTCATGATAACAAGGATGGGACTATTGATCTTGAATGAAGTTGGAAACCTTTTGAGCACATAATTATCTTGAATTACAAACCTTTGGAGCTTATCATCTTGAATTATAGCTATTACAAATTGAGTACATGTTTTATTCTCCCATTTTTTAGTCATATGATTATAAAGGGTGTCTATTGTGTTATGAAGGAACTCTTCTTGTTGCTCAGTTGATATGTCTTTCCTTTTTGGTTCATCACACTCCTGCAATTCATTTTCCTCTACATCTCTAAAAATTGAATGGTGTCTTTCTCTACTAAGGGGTATTCTAAGGACCATTTCCTCATCAAGCTCATCTAAATAATCATCATCAGTTATAGGTTCAATCTAATTTTGATTGTTTACCTCTTCAAGAATGGGTTTTTTCTCCATAAGTGGAATAAAATATCTTTGGAGTGACTCCAAGAGATATGAAATGTATAACACATTCCTTTCATCTAGCTACTTATCTTCAATAATCACCACTTCCTCCTTCTTCTGCATATAACTTTAGATGGATCTCCCTAAGGGAAAGGACTTATATTCTTGAAGAGGGAGAGGTGGAGATTAAGTAACTTTGGGTTTGCTTGACTACATGATTTGGTTCTAAGATGGAAATTTGGACCCATGGTTTTTCTACATAGTGTGTATTGTTGCTTAAGGAATGAAAGGAGGTATGTGTAGTTGAGGTGATGTTGCCTTTGTATCTACTAATGCTTGTTACAGATGTTTATCTATAGCTTCAATTTTTCTATCAAGGGAGGCTTCAAAATAAGACCTTGATTGCTCATGATGGTTGGCTCTTTCAACACAAACTTGCCTTTCCTCCTAGACTCTCCCTTGGATAAATTTCCATGAGGAGAAGGTTGAGAGGAGATGTAGGGAACTATGATGACCTTAAAACTCATTTGGTGAGGGCTTATGAGTGGTTATGGGAATATCATCATGAGGTTGACATTGAGTGAATGAGGGAAGGTAGGATGGGTAATGAGGTGTTTGATATTCTTCATGGGCTACCAGCTTCTCCTCAATATTGGATATGAGTCCATCTATGTCAATCATATCACTATTGTTTCTAAAATAATCTCTCTTAATGAAATACATCCAAATTTATTTTGCTTATTGCACTAAATTTTTAACCCCCCTAATGACATGTTTTAGAATTTTGTGTCCATATCCCTTCAATTTATCAATGTTTATCATATTCTTTTCTTGGTCCAATAGAACTTGTTTAAGGCTAGATATGGAATGGCTTACGTCATATGTAGGATATTAAGGGATGTCATGCTACATCCATGAATGATCAAAATGGTATCAATCTATAACAAGGGTAGATGAGACTCATAGGTTTGATGATCTTGATAATAAGGGGGCTCATCATAGGATTGGGAGGAGTGAAAATATTATTGATATGGGGTAGGATAGTATGGGTATGGATCATGATTGAGTTATCAATGGTCAAAGGTCTATTCATAGGGATATGAACAACATAATCCTACCTCATAGACCTCTATAAATCTTGATTAGGCACATGAATATGAATAAAATCATGAATGATAACCCATCTTACCTTTGCAATGAAGACTTGTTGTGACTAATGTAACTTTTTTTATAGCAATTCTACTAATATAGTATTTGAAATCTCTCTGATATGGTTACAAGTTATCATTCCATGTTGTCAAGCAATGATTTAAAGTACTTGAAATGAGTCCCACTAGGCATGTCATAATTGTTAGAGACTTAGGCTACACCCTAGCTGAGTAAAGGATTATTCAGGTCCTCTTGCTCAAACCTAGTCCAATATAGGAATGACCCTAGGTTATGGGTCACCTAATATTGGGTCATATCTATAGGAGTTTTAATAAGGCTAGCTCATTTGATGTATCACTTATCTCATTTCCACTAAAACCTACTAATTTTTGGGGTGAAAAGGGAGAGAAAGGTAACTTAAAGGGAAATTTAAGATAATTTTGGTGATGCACATAAATTGATTACTCATCCACTCTATTTTAAATTCTAAAAAAACTAATGAGATAAGCAAAAGACTAAATTTATAAATCTAAATGTTTTTTATGTATCCATATTTCATGTAGAGGTTCACTAAGTGATCAAAACTTGAGGGAAGTGATGGAAAGCCCTAATTCAAGGCACTAAATAGTTAATGTATCCACTTTCTAGTTTCAATCAAATGACATTAAACACTAAACATGACCTATATAACAAGATAAACTAGTATCTACGTGAGATCAAAACTTGATAAGGGAGAGATTTCTACCACATATGCAAATCAAATTGACATTAAAACACTTTTCCAAAATAATGAAATTTAAAATAATCATCTATTTATCTCACAAGGTTATAAAGATCAATCATGGTAGAGTCTAGTCATGCCTAAGATAGGGATGAAAATCAAGAGCTCAAAGCTTGAATTTATAGTAGAATGGGATGAGAGAGAGTAAGGGACATGTGGGAGAGTGGATAAGGGGTCATAATTATTAAGGTCATTATTACCATAAAATTAGTCACAATAGCCACTTAAAACTTCATTGAGCCCTTCCCTACACTAATTCCACTATGTCTTTTCTTGGTGTGGAAGAATGGATCATGAAGGTCAAGATCACTATAGGAAGCAACTACCCCCACCACATGAATCCTTCCCAAGCTCCTCTACATTAATTTCCTTCACTGTAAGGACAAAATCCTCATATTCATGAACCCAACAAAGCCATGACTATAACTACCTTGGGTGGCCACAGGTACCTATTTTTTGAATCTATGATTGTGTTAAATCATGAGACACTCCAGCATATCTCATTTATATTTACATCTACTCCAACATAAATATAGATCTTTACTATAGATTGAAAACTAATCCAATTTATTAGTTTTCATATAGTTATTATATCAATGCATATCCATAGATTGTATAGCCTCATTCCTAGAAAATATTAGGTTCAAACAAAGCTATGATGCCTATGATCTTTAAAAGTGATAGAGATTCAACATTAACAATCTTGATCATATGGTCTCATTTTCTTAATGTTTTTCAATTCAGATATAATGGTGATATATCTCTTTGAATCATTTGCTCTTGGTTTGACCTAGGTTGCTTTTGTTCTCTATTTAAAGTATCTTAGCTTTGAATATTAATATTGGTCACTAATCTTAATATGGGTTCCTTAATCATAATACTTGTTAGCTCCTCATTTTCCTCAAGATATTGCTATCAATTTGATCTACTTCATGCACTTACACCATGTGGTAGCCTTGCATTTGATCTAGCTCTTTGACATTTTGACCTTAAATGCATCATAGATCTCCTTGGATTGATTGAATGCTTGTCATCAGTATCCTTCTACTTGATCAAACACACACCATTGATTTGCTTATTTTTCATGATCATGCCACTTATCATTGATGCATTTAATCCTAGAATCCTTTGACTTTTTTTTATTGTGGGGTCACCTTTGATCTTTGAGTGCATGATTAAACACATTCCATTGGATCTCTGAGACCCACTGACCCTACCCTTGTCTACTCATCATTAGATATTATCTTAGCTTCTGTGATCTTGACATCTATCATCTTTGTGTTCATCCTTAGGATCCTCTAACCTTTGACCTCACTCTTATTATTAGATAATAATTATGTCATTGAACATGCATTATTGATATTTATCCTAATCTTTGATGTAGATCATTGATTTTCTAGCTTGATGGAACATTGTTTCACCACTTAGTAGCCCCATGTTTAATATCAAGATACCATTGATATTTTTTAATGAAAATGGATAATTATTGAGGCCTTAAATTGACATCCCAAAGTAGATCCCAAATGACTAGATTGTCCTTGAAATGGCATGTTATGATGGTTTCAATCCTCTAGACTTATGTTAGTCATTTTTATCTTAAACAAGGGTACTATGAGGCATAAAAATCAAGATGAAGTAAATACCATCAAGATTTTTAAATGATAAGGGTTGACATTTGGCTTGTGAGGCAAAAAATTTAACACTACCCTAGCCTATTCCTAGGCTTTCCTACACCCCTATTACCTAATAACCCACCTAATCCTTATCTTAATCCCTCACTAATCCTAATTAATCCCTAAGAATATTTTATAATTCTCTAATTCTATAACCTCCTCTAACTTTTCCCCTCATCTTTAGAAACATCTATTCTAGAGGTTTCCAAAAAAAAGTAATTCCTTGGAAAAACTTACACCTTTGATCCTCATGGCTCAAGTT
This sequence comes from Torreya grandis, assembly GCA_037957365.1. Lineage (NCBI taxonomy): Eukaryota > Viridiplantae > Streptophyta > Pinopsida > Cupressales > Taxaceae > Torreya > Torreya grandis. Next base: position 47,107 of record JARHVA010004005.1, read on the forward strand.
TGAATGTGAGCCATATATATTTTTGCCCTTGGCTTATTTATATAATAAAATCCTTCATTTCCAAACCAATTAATGAATCCATAAGACCTCCATGAACCCATGTCAATCAACCAATAATCAAAATCATTGATCAATCTATCATAATGTTGTAAATCTGAGTCTATGGTAATTAAAATTTCAATCCAAATCCTTTAGTCTTTTATTGCATAATCTTGGTTTGGATAAATTATCCTTAGGATTTAATTTTTACTATGAATGTTTATTTGTGTTTGCATTTTTATCCTAATGAATATAGATCTCAATGGTAGTTTGATATTTTGGGTATTTTGATGTGATTGCATAATCAAATCCATTAGCTTAAAATTTCATCTAAATTTTAACAACCATAGTGGGAGAATACCTTTTAATATAATTTCCTTGATTTATAGAAGTATTTTGATCACTTTTAGTGCTGACTAGGTGACAAATAAGCCCCAAATTTTGTCAAATTATCATGCCTAGGTGAACTATAGTTTTTCTTTGCAAAATTGCTAATACATAGTCATAATTTTATCATCAAAAGTCATGGTTTTGCATTACCTACCACATCTTAACCACTAGTGGTTACAATTCCCTATAGGTCATCATTCTTCATCAAAACCATAGATTCACAAACTATGATATTACCTTGAAAAATGTGATTTTTTCATTTAAGTTATGATTTTGCATTAACTGTATCATTTAACTATTAATTGTTAACTATTCTAGTAGGTTTTCAAATTTTTGCAATATCACAATTTCATAAAGGGAAATTTTTCTATAATGTTATAGTTTTGAAAAAATCACAAATTTATAGTTGTGGGGTCATAAAACTATAGATTTTTAATTGAATTATTGTAAAACCACATATTTGTAGTTGCAATTTTACATATAAGTCATGATATTTTACTGTGAAGTAGTAATTTTGTTTCATATGATTAAAATGAGTAATAAAATTGCTAACTATGGCCTTTAATTAGTGTTTTGCATCTGTCTGAGTATCATTTGTTTTCAATAAATGGGGAGGAGATACAAAAATTGACTTAAAACATCCTCAAAAAAACCTCTTGACTACCTATTTTAAAACCACAAGTCCACAATAGTGATATTAATCTGATTAGAATTTTGATAAAACATACCTTAGTCTTGAGGCATTTTAAATACTTTTAGGATTGTTTGTAAATATTATTAGTCCTTGTACATATTTTACCATCTTTTTTATATTCTTATTAAGTATAAATAATAAACTTTTAATTTTTTATCCTTGTCCTACAAAATCACATATTGTAAAATCATAGTTTTGCTATAAAAATTATAATATTTCCTAGCCACTTGTGGTTTTGCATAAGATCACACAGTTACTGAATAATCCTTTTCTACAAAATCATGATTTTTTAGTCATGATATTACAAAAAAACTATGATTTTTTCCTTTGTGTACATTTATTTTCAATACATTGACTATGTATCTACGGTTTTGCCTTCTACAATTGTGATTTTGTTCTCTATTTTTGCCTTCAAAATTATCCTTTTTGAGTGCATTTTTAGAGTAACTTTTAATGATTTTTGGGACATTCCAAGCATCATATTTCCATTAGACCCTGAAAGGGGATCTACCCCTTGACCCCAAAATAGGTGTTTCCCCTTGACCCTACTGAAGGCTACCACCTCTAGATCCTCACATTGTATCCCCCTCACCCGAAGAAATTATGTTCAAAATCATGATCTTTTGGATGTTTTATTAAGGATTATTAGACTAAAATTTTGTTTTTTACATGGGTGAATCTATTATCAATTTTGACTTGCTCACATCTTCTTGTGTAGGTCATATATTTCATCTAACATCTTTGTCTTACAGGTTTCCCTTTCATGAGTGCCAATCAAACTATTAATCATTTTCTTGCAAGCCACTTGTCAAAGACATTTTAGCATATTGAAAAAAAAATTATTTTTCTAAGACTTTTAATTACTATAATCACTTTGTTTAAATCATGTTGTCTAAATTCCTTATATATCTCACATTTAATTAATCAATTAATTAAACTCTTTTTGGTTTTTTTGTCTATCACTTGAGGGATATGGTGGTGCATACTCTCCTCACATCATTGTAATGATTCTTAGAGGATAAAAACAACCAATAGACCCTCTCATTTTTTTTCTTTTATAGGGACAATGTGATGTGGAATTGACACCCACACACTTACCATAGTATTAGGGGGATAATGACCATGGATTTCACCACCATGCACTAATCCACACTCTATGTTCTAGTGGAATATAAATATCAAGGACAAATGTTATTAAGTTAAGTTGTTGACCCCATATATTTCATTTATGAAGGGGAAGAGTTAATTTTATGAACCAAGCATTATAAAACACCTTACATGGACTTTAGCTCCATCCTACCTAGTGTAAATTAGGGATGCCCTTAGAGAGACTATCAAGCCTAGCATAGGACCATCGATTGTAATAAGAAACTTTCTACCATAGTAAATATCATATCCCAAGTGACTATCATGTCAATATAGGGTTGAAAGGGTTTGAGATATTTTTTAATAGGTCACTAGCCTATAGCCCCACCTATAAAGATATTAGATAGTGTAGTCATTAGGTTACACACCCAAAATCAATTTACTAATGATAAATTTATGGTTTTCTTGATTTGGTGAGTATTTTTCTTGACTAATTATGTTTGTGATCCAAGTCAACCTTTCACCCGAACCTACATACAATCTAGGTCTTTTGCACATATCATCATCTTATATATCATTGTCTCTTCATTATATCATTATATACATCATTATCAATATCCTCTTGTACATATTATCTTTCTACATTTTTGTACATCCTTTTATAATTATTCTATCTTACACCTAATCTTATCTCTCATCACCCCTATCATCTTAGTTGCATCTTATCCTAATCTTATCCATATATCTTTAGTCCTACCCCCATCACTTACAATCAAGTCTTGTCATCCCTCTACCACATCTTATCATAATATAACTTCATAATAGTCATGTATCCTTAGAATCAACCATCCCTAGTGTCATCATACTAATTTCACCTTATCCATATCCAATCACATCTCAACTTGACTTGTTCAATCCCCTAGTCCAAACTAGTCTTGACCATATTACCAACCTAGTCTAAGCCAACTCATCCCCTCATCTATAATAATCCTCTTGATCCCTATCCATATTGAAAAACAACTCTCCTATATTAGGGTTCCAATTCTATGCTTGCTTATGTCTAATCAATTTTGAGTCATACACATAATCATAATCTTATCAATCTACTAATCCAATCCTCTCATCCTATTTGATTCAATCATCTATCTAGATCTAACCTTAATCTTATCAATCCTAGTCAAAATAAGTTTTTTGGGCTAGTCAATCTCCCCATAAAATCTTAGAGCTTGTCATATCTCACCTAGTCAAATCCAATCAACATCATCAAGGTCTAGATCATATCCTAATTTGGTCAACTTAAATATTATATCAAATATCCAATAAAACTTGAGATCATATCAAATCGAGATTTTGTCCAAATTTGTTCCCCACAATCCATTTTCATCCCTTAATATTTTTATTCAATCCCCTACACCTATCAATTAGGGATAAAAAACCACATCATTTTTACTTTATCCCATCCTTATCCATGACATCTAAAACAAATTTGGTCAATACCCTAATTGAACAATGTCTTGTGGCCAATAGGGATATGATCCTTTCTCACCTCATTGAGATAAGCACCCAACATCCTATAGACTTTTACCCCATCTACCCAACATTGCCTTTGGTCTATACCCATATGTATGATTCCCATTCCAAAACTCCATCCACTAGTCATATCCAATCATTTACCTCTTTTTATAATAGTAAAGGGAATCCAATTCTAGCCACCTTGTCTATTATTAATCCACCAACCCAATTATGTCAACAAACATCAGATCTAAGATCCAATGCTTCCATATTTAAGTCATAAAGTGGAGAGAGCCTTTATACTTTTCTTCCTATATCCTTAGAAGCCCTATTCTACCAACTTGTTATCATTAACATGATGGTCTATCCACCACTATGACATCTTAATCCCATCAATCCTAATACCTTTTGGTATAAATTTAAACAATACTATGCATATCATCGAACATGGGGGAATAAAATTAATCAGTGTCATAATTTCTAAAACTTTGTCTAAGACCTCATTGACATGGTGACATTAAAATTGATAATAAATCAGATGAGTATATGCCCCTAGGTGAACAAGAAGAGGAATGCCAAGATTCCATTCCCAATCATGTTTAAGTTCTTCCCTTTCCAAACCAAGGTCAAACATCACATCCATCTTCCATTATCCCCCCATATTTGATAGATCCTCCATAAAAATGAGTCTATTCCCCATGAGCCTAGTCCTTTCTTCTCTCATGAGTCCTTTTATGGACCTATCCTTGGTGAATCCATTATTCCTCCATCATCTCCCCCTCATCCACCATATCAAAAACCCCATGTTGAGAGGTCAGTTATGGACAATGAATCTTCTACTAGCAACATTGCATCTTGTACATTAGAGTTAGCATCAGATTCAATAAAAGTGTTATCAACATCTAAATCATGTTTAAAACCCATTATCTAAATCATATTCCTCATCAAAAACATCATCTATCATAGATGTTATAGAAAATGATGACTATGCCTTCCTTTTTGAAGTTACTTCTAATTTGAATGATAATAAATTACTAGGTATATATTTTTATCCTAATCAATATGAAGTCATAACCAAGTTCTGACAAGCTTATCTATCTAAGATCATCAAATCAAATTTGATCCTACTTTAGATGCATATCTTATAGCTAGTCTTAATGATCCTTTTGTGAATCTTGAGGAGATCTTATCGAATGTTGAAATTGGGTTTCCTAAGAACCCCTATGAAGACCATGTTGCCCTATCACCCCTCATTGAACTCATCATATCATCTACATCACCTTCATCCCTCATAGATACTTTTTTCCCATAAATTATCATTTAATCACCTCCCTCTATAAGGATAAATAGGAACATACGTCATTGGACCCTTCCTTGAGAAATATAATATGTGCCACAAATACAAAGGTCCAAGACCATATTCAAAAATTCAATCATAATGATCAAATCACCTTTGATCCAATAATTCAAAATCAATAAAATTCAAACCTTCATTTTAATCCACAAGTGTCTTCCCCTAGTGAAACCCAATGTTAGGCACTAGAGGACCTTCAAAGTCAAAATAATTTTCATATATCAAATCAAATATCCATCTCCTCTAGTGAAGCCCAATGTTAGGCACCAAGGGGAAGCCAAGATATACTCAAGTCTAAAGATCAAAATAATGTTAGAGTATGGCCAATAATCCTTCAAATAATTAGATCAAATATTAACTATGAATTTAAAGTTTCTTGGATCTCTTAAAGTCTTTTGTCACATGGAACCAATAAAATATAGAATGTCTAACATCTCTAATAATGTGTGTGACTTCTAGTCCTAATCCCCAATCACCCATCACACATCCCTATCATGATCATATCATCCATTAAAATCCAATACAACATCAATATTTCATCCAATCTATACCTCACATCACCTTCCCAAGTAGTATTATCTCTCATAGGGGTGATAAAGACACCTAGTCTAGATACATGGAGGGATTTTAATTAAGAATCAACATAGGGCATGTGGACATGAATACATCTAATAATGATAACATGTGCCTAGCATCACATCTCTATAAAATAGGTGTTGGCTTAAGAGAATTAAAGTGACAACATTTCTTACATCTCACACCCATGTCTAATAAATTGAGATGTTATCTGAAAACTCAAAGAAAATAAAAAATAAACAAATAATCAAAAAAGGAAAAATAAATAAATAAAAATAAAATAAAAAACCATTCGTCTAATGGTGAAAATAAGTCTTTTGTAACCTTAGGCAAGTAACATGATCAAAATTTATTTCTATCATCATGGTAAAATAATCCATTATCTGCATGGTACCTCAACACTTGAGGGCAAATCCATTTCATCTATCCTTCATCAACCAAAATCCATTCCTTGTCAGCTTTATTTATATTATCCTTTTGTAAATTATTTTTATCTATAATTTTCCATCATATATTGACTCGTATTATGTCCATCTTTCCATCCCATCTCTACCTTCATAAGTACATGGAAGATTTTTTGAGAAGTGCTCTATAATCATCTTGGTGTATCCTCTAATAGACACTCAAGTAACTAAACATTTGGATCTTTCATGATGTGGTCATTAACAATCCCTAGTCCATTCTTCCTTGGTCCTCATCCCATTTTTATCATCACGCCCATCCTTTTGTTATTCCATTCATCCTTATCCTAGTTTCTAGGCTCGGTATTCCCTTTGTTATTAACCCCATTTGTATAGTGTACATACATATTCTAAAAAGACCTAAAAATTGAAATATGTCAAAAAACCAAAAAAATTATAAAATCCACAAAATCCCAAAACATCTAAGTTTTCTTATCTTATGTCATATTTTCATATATTCCAACATCCTATTCATCTTGAAAATTTATTTATCAACCTTATCCTAATCCTATTCCCTAGTCTAATCCTTATCCTAATCCAAATCCCTAGTCTATTCCAAGTCTATACTTTGTCCAAGTTCCTATCCTTAATACACAATCACATCCACATCATCATGACCAACTTAGTCTAAATAATCAACTAATTACTCATCCTAATGTCTTTAACTTGTGCCATTAGACAAGACACCATAACATTACATGTAGATACCTATGTGTGTCACTTAAATTGTTTACATCATGTATATATCTTGTTTGTCTTATTTTTTTTATATTTTTTTTTCTTGCATCATGTCTCTTTTCATATATTTTTAATTAATGAGGATGATATGATGACACCAAAAGATATAATTATACTTTTAGGTTCTTTATATGATGCAAAGTTTTCTATTTTCCTATTTTACACACTTTGACATAATGTCCCCTTTATCATACTTATGTCATGGTACATGCTACCAAGTGATATATTTAATGGATTATTTATACTATGATGAGTCTTATTTCAATAATGATGGCTTGATCATTCCTTCTAACCTATATAGTCTCATCATATCCAATCATTCCTCTAAGTTTTTTTATCCTCAAGTTTATATCCTCTAGTCAATCATCTATCATCTCTCTAGTCATCCACATCTAACATCTCAACTTAACTTTCAATAATCATCACACCTCAAATATATTTGAAAATTAATGTATATGACATCCATCATCATCATTATCCTCATCTATCATCTAGTATGAACTACATTAGCCTAAGGTATTTTTCAAACTATGTAGCTAGTGCTCAGTCACATGGCATGTCTGAGGTCATCTCGTCCACTCTCTCCTCTTTCCCCACCATTTTTACTCCCATATATCTTGTCATTCATCCTCTTCTCATATTGTATTATTCAAATACTTGAGCTATAATATTAATCATCATATTAATCAATCACTATTTATGCAATACTCTCCTTAATATTTTTTTCAATTGCCCACACCTATTGATTAGGCTTGACAAAATCACAGCATCCATTTTTTCTTCCATTGTCACTTATTGGTCAATTAATCATTCAAATTTTATGGTTTACTCCTTTGATTGGGGGATAACTAGAATAATAACTTTATTATCATCTCTTTTTCCCTTTCATGTGTATTATCTAGGGATATCATCATTATTTATCACATTATGCCTCATTGATTTGATACATTGTAGTAAAGTTATTCCCCTCTATATTTTAGTCACTTGATCATAATATTTATTATTTCTCATCCCCTTAATCATATCACTCAACTTTATCCTTAAGTTATACCCATCATTAATGTTATCAAATCATTATATTATCTTTGGCCCAATGCTTTCCCAACATATAGCCTAGCTTGGGATATGGTGATAGCTTTTGGCCTTTATCATCCTAGTATATATCTCTCCCTATCATGTGTCCTTGCCTAGGATATGTCTAAATTTTTTGGCCTTTTATCTTCTCATCATCATGTTTCCACTCCCTATGCATATGTCTTTGCCAATGGCATCATCAACCTATAGCTCACTATTCAAGTTGAATGACCATCACACCCCTTATTTCCTCTTTCAAGTGACCATCCACCTCATTTTTCCCTACCTGTCCCCTAGATGGGGAACCATATCCAATAATGTCATCCACTAACATTCATCTAGAAAATGGGTTTTTATTTGAAATACCATTACTCCCTCTACTTCTACCACTCATAATACCTTTTCAAAGAGGGTAAAAATATATACACCTAAATTCTCTCACTTCATTTATGATCACCAATATTATTATTAGTTAACAATAATTTATCTTGTCTCATTTATTTGATTTAATTCCATCCTAAAATCACCCCTTCTAGTCATTTACCTAACATAACCCTTATTCATCTTTCATCCACTAACCTTATCCATACCCCATAAATATATTAATACTTATAAGCATCTCTTAATCTTATCATAATCCCACTTATCCATTATTTGGGAATTTAAAATTCCCATGACCCACCTACAAACCTACCCTAGCCTATTCCTAGGCTTTCCTACACCCCCAGTCCCTAATCACCCACCTAATACCTATCTTAATCCCTCACTAATCATAATTAATTCCTAAGGAGATTATATAATTCTCCAATTATCTAACCTCCTCTAATTTTACCCCTCCTCTCTAGAAGCCTCTATTTTAGAGGTTTCCAAGGAATTTTTAATTCCTTAGAAAAACCTACACCCTTGATCCTCATGGATAAAGTTTGAATGTGAGATATTGAACTTCCCCCCTTAGATATTTATACAATCCACTCCTCCATGACCAAACTAATGAATGAATCCTTAAGACCTCCATGAATCCATGTTGATCAACCAATCCATAATCAAAATCATTGATTAAGCTATCATAATGTTGTAAATCTGAGTCTATGGTAAGTAAAATCACAATCCAAATCTTTTAATCTTTTATTTTTTAATCTTGGTTTGTAAAAGTTAGCTTTAAGATTTAAGTGTTGTTATGAATGTTCATTTATGTTTATATATTTATCCTAATAGATCTATATCTCAAGGTTGTTTGATATTTTGGGTATTTTGATGTAATTGCACAATCAAATCCATCAGTTCAAAATTTCATCTACAAAATCAACCATGAATTCCTTAGGATACCTATTTATAGTAATAAATTCCTCCACCAATGACAAGTGATCACTCCTATCTTCAAAATGTTTGAAAAATTGTTCTCCTAATTCATCTAAAGTAGTAATGTAATTAAGCCTCAAGCCTCTATACCATTGAATAACATTCCCTTTGAAATAATTAGCCAATAATTTTTTTTTCACATTTTATTGTATTGCATGATGTATAGAAAAAATGTTAACAATATATATCATGTGCTCAATAGGAGTAATGGAATATTATCCAATGAAGTTTAGGATGATTTTAAAAGAAGAAATAGAGATATCATCATATTCATCTAGGATTAGAGGGATGCCACCTTTTAAATGAATAAAATTCTAATTTATAGGAACTACCATCTTAATATTTAAAAGAAAATAAAAAATTTCTATAGATACATTTATAGCAACAATAAAAGACCTTTTTAGATAAGGGTGTGTGGTAAAAAATCTCCTTTTCTTAGTTAAATGATAAAGTAATTCTAAAAATCAAAATAAATACCTTTTTATAAGATATTGTAGCTACCTTTGGCATGAAAACTAGAAACTTTAAGGAGGTGTTTTAGGTCTTCTCACCCAATTGACACAATGAGAAATCTCTAAGGCTATGGGTGACCTATGAATAAAGAGGACCTCCAGAGAGGGATGGATCCATTGATGTTATACCTATATTATCACTAATTGTAATCAAATTAAAATGAAAAGGGAAAGATAAAATTAAAATCAAATAGAAAAAAGGGTTGATGCACCAAATTTTATGTCTCCTCTTATGGTCTATGAGTTGATAACAAATATAAACAACATTGAATCTTATCACACAACTTCAAATAGATTTCTATCATAAGTATTTCAATATGGAGATTTTAATTCATACATCAACTAAGAGGGATAATCAAGAGGCCTAGAATGAGGTAGTAATTAAGGTTTTCCACACTTAATATTTTTTATAACTTGATACAGACCATGTGACCTGAATGAAGATAACTTACTCATAAGTAGGAAATAATGAATAGGACAAATACAAGGAGATTTAACATAAAAACTATCATTCATAAACAATTCACCATGAACATGTTAAATGTGAGATGAAGGTAAAAAATAGTTTGCTTTCACTTCAAAAGTAACAAGTATCAAATTTAGTAGGGATTCATCATACTAACTTGGAGGATCCTTTACAATATCCTTTTCAAGAGTATTTATAAAATAATGAAGAATAAAGAGAGATGCTACACATGTATGAAGTCCATCATTAATATTATTTATCATGAAACCATTTATAATTCCAAGAAAAGGTGAAGAAGTAGTCATATTATTCATCTTCAACATTTGTTGTCTTGGATTGATAATGTCTTCATGAGAGTGGTCTAGAAGTGACTCTTAATCTCTTATGTATCATATTTTCTCTCTTGAAGCTTCCATTTTTTGGTTTAGGAGTTAAATTTTTTTATCTTTACATGTGTCCTACTTGACCTTCTTGGTAATCTCCCATCTTGGTTAGAATGAAACTTGAGACTTAGACCTCTTCACACTATGCTCTTTGTCATTATAATCTACAACTTCATGTCAATAATTGTTTGATATAAAATAATGTGATGGAGGTAGTCTATCATTCATACAAGGTACATAAAAAAGACCTATAATTTGGTGTATCATCTCCTTTTATATTTTCTTTTAGTTTTATCTTTCCATTTTCATTACAATTTGATTAGGCATAGTGATAATATAAGTGTAGCATCAAGGGAGCCATCCCTCTCTAAAGGTTATTTTTAGTCATAGGTGACCCATAGACTTAGAGATTTCTTTTTGTGTCAATTGAATTAGGAGACTTTAAAAACCTCCTCAAAAGGTGAAACTCAAAGTGAAAACAATGACCTCTCCTATTAAGATTCAATGATAGGGTTCTAAACCACTGAATATTCTAAAAACTTCCTCAGGGAAAAATTGTGTGTGAAATTAGAGTGTATTAATGTGATATATCTTATTTGGAATGATATATAACCCTTATATATATATATATATATATAGAGAGAGAGAGAGAGAGAGAGAAAGAGTTATGACACCCAAATAAACCCTAAACTCTAGACTAATGGCATCAACCAAAATGATACTATTAGAAAATATTGGTTGGTAGAATGCATTATTGTCCAGGTCAATATAGTAAAAATGTCATAAAAACTTAGAAATGTATTAGGCTCATCGATATAATACAAGGGATACTTAAGTGAAAAACATACAGTATCACCTAAGCTGATAATTAAGATATAGTGAAGCTAGTAAATCTACATGGAAATGCAAATAAAATAAAAGATAGATAGAGACTCAAATGAGGTTAGATTGATATTAGTTATGGTTTGATAGAATACTATGAAAACATATCTCACAAAGTACCAAAATATGATCCTTCCCCATTCTTGATGCACCCTTTAAGTTTTTCACTTAGGGAGATTGGTGTGTCAACAAAACCCTACAAAATAAAGAATCAATAAAGTTATAAAGTGAAAAATATAATGTGTATACATATGCCCCATTTGAAGCTCATCATTGTCACAATATTGTAATGTAGGGTGGTGTTTTTGGATAAAAACATAGCAACACAAAAGAGCATTATTGAAAATAAATGTTGAAACAATTGAAAGTAAATAAAATGAAAATGCATACCTTCACTTACCTTACTGATTATAGAAAATGATGAGTGTGTCACAAGTGATAAAAGGTACCCATCAAGAAGAATGAAAGGTGGACCTAAAAAATAAGATAAGAATCCATTTTTTTATTAAAAAAAATTATTAGCACCTAAAAATTCTCTAACTTACCAGGATTTTAAGGATTATTATGGTTCATGAAAAGGACATAAAGAAATAAATGAAAAAAATTTAATCTCATGGCAAATAATTATAATTTTCAAAATTTTAATTTTTTACTATAAATAGCTAAAAAATATATATTCATTTGTGCATTGAAAAACTAGAGCTATGTGTGAATAAAAATAATTCTACAAGAGAATATGGGACATGAATGAGGATATAGGCATGTCAGAGGATGCATCATAGGTAAATTTGGAGCCCTATAGGTAGGTGGTATATTAATTATTTTTATCATTCTTGGTAAAATGAACTAGATGATGAAATATAGACATCATGGTAAATTTATGTAGCAAAATTTTCCCTAAAAATTGTCAAATTAGAGCTAAAATTAGGACAAGTAGTGGATATTTTTAAAAAGTAAAAATTAGGTAAAAGGATATCTATTAGGGATAGGGAAAGAAATCATCACCCTCAAGTAACCATATCATCTAGGATGATATAGTTGGTAAGGGGGGAAATTAACTATTAGCCAAAAATATATGGTAAGGTTGATACAATTGAGTAAAATGATGGTCGATATTGTAGGGTATGGATGATGTAATATAATATGGGTAAAAAATTTTGATGCCATGGGGTATGTCTGATATCCTTAGATATTTAATCACATATAGTATATTTAGATCCTTAGCTAATGCAGTAGAAAAGTAAAATTATGGTTAATATCATAGGGTATGGTTAATGTAGTAGAATGATGTGTTATTCGATAGCATAGGGTATGACCGATATAGTTGAAAACCTAAGCATGGTAAATGCAATTGGATACTTTACTGATGCAAAATAAAAATGGTTGATATAGTAGAATGTAGGGACCATTTTGACTTTAAGTACTATTTTTATTTATTTTTTAATTTTAATTTTAGATTATAGAATAAAAATATAATTGTGATTTTTTATTTGATGTTTTATAAGTACAATTGTTTTTATGTTAGAGTGTATATTCAAGATAGCTACCAATTATAATATAGATATTGTTAGTGGCAGGTGAAGTTTAACTCATGATGATGGTATTTTTATGGATCATGGAAATGTGCCATGTGCTTGTAAATGTAAATTTAATCATCATATTTATAGGTTTATGGGAGAGGACATTATACACCTTTATGTGGGAGGTTTAAGGGGTTGTGGTTGAGGTGGTGATCACATTAGAGGACATCTATGCCATATTGGGGTTTATTATTACAAGAACTCCTATGGTATGTGACACACCATATATTGTCAATGAAAGGATAAATTTAACTTGGTGGGCTACATGTTCAAATCAATATAATATGTATAAGCTCATCATAAAACTTTTCCATGTCTATATCTCAATAATTTTGGATAACCAAAAAACCCTTATTGAACTTATGGCCATGCACATGATGTGTCATAAGTTTGAAGGGGTGGTGCCAATGTGAATTATTTTCATGTTTTAGTCTATACTAAATCAAGAAACACTATATGATATTAGAACTACCATATGGGTTCAATTGGTTCATAATTTTTATAGTGTATTGATTTAAGCCCAAAAAATTATGGGCCTCATTATTATTTTCTTACATTTGGATTTATAATAGGTTTCCTTTGTACAAACTAGTAGTGTTACCTCATATGGTGGATGATCATCTCCCTCAAGAGAGGAGATGAGAATAAGGCCTTAAATTATGAATGATTTCACATGTTCTTTCCTTGGATACTATTAAGAAGGATCATATTTTGTGGATTTCATATAAGGGTACAATGCATGCTTGGCCATCTTAGATAAAAATAGTGTAAAAGAGGAAATAGATTTGAATCATAGGATACTATACATGGTGGGATGAGTCACATATTTACAACTACGTTCCTAGATAGTTTTGGTTGTCATATCCACTAGCACATTTAGTTATCCTACCTTATAATGTGAGATATGCTAGAGATCCATGAGGAGTGTGATGATGAGGGTTACCAACTTTAGTCCCAATGGTGAGACCTCATCAACCAGTAGTGGTTAGGTGATCATGGTAGTGACAATGAGTAACATAGGGAGAGGGTGTAAGTGAGTGGGTAGTGGCCATCTCACAGAGATAGATATATTCCTAGGATGTCTTAGAGGTGATTTGGAAAATTAAGATGTGATTAAAAAGGTTATCTTTATAGTCCATAGTGGTCTAACAAGGGATGTGGAGAGGATTCACAATATCATGAAACCATGATAGTAGGCATGTACCAAGTGGAATAGGTGAAGGGATGATTGTAGGTATGTAAATTTAATGTTTATATTATCAATTTTATTTTCCTAAAGGTATAGATATACATGTTAGGTATTAATGATAGATATGTGATAGATTTAGATTATATATGCAAGATCTAATGTCTATTTTAATTTGAATTTTTTAAATGTGGTAGTGAAGGAGGCATAGGGGAGGAATCTTATGGATACTAAATCATGATATTTTATACATCATCTTTCCTTAAAATGATACCATGGGGATGCCTAATCTAGGAGAATATTCTACTAGACCATATGATAGATTGTTTAAATTTTTTGAAGTAGTTTCTAAGGATCTTGACCATTGTGAATAAGATCTAACTCAGGGGATAACACTGATAAGGTCAGGAGGAGATGTAGAAATAGTGTGGCATACATTGGCCATAGAGATCTACACACATGAATATAACATGTTGAGTGGTGTTGGAAACATGATTATTGAGAGGGGGTGAATCAGTCTCTTAAACCTTTATTTCACTTGTACTTTAACATTCTTTGAACCATGAAGGTGATATAAAGATATAGAAATGCATAAAAAGTCATTCACATGAGCATAACACAAAAACACACATATGAGTGGGAAACCCTCAAGGGGAAGAAAACCCACTTATCTTTGAAAATAAAATATAGTCCTATAAGTCAAAAGATCACAAATTTGTAAAGCACCTATTTCACATGGAGCACTAACCCAGCTAAGCTTTAACACGCACCAAACTTACAAGGAGGCTCCAACCCCCTAGATGACCCAGCTCCAACTCAACCACCTGATTAATTTGATCACCTTTAATAGACATTATTTCTTATATAATAGATGATGATCACCTTATTCAGCTCTTATCTCTCTTTTATCCCTCTCAAATTTCCTTCTAGGATTCTTCACTTAACTAGTTCTCTTCAAGATAGATAAGGTCATATGACCATGATATTCATCTATAGTACCCCTATTAGATCTTCATGATAGTTTTTATACACCCTTATAATGTTCTAAAATACTTCCTTCAACTATTAAAAGAATATATCCTTCACTTCACTCAATCCTCTAACTATTCAAAAATGCCTATTAGGCCTTGTTCTTATACTAGGCTCTTGCTCATATACCTCTTGGTTAGCCAAAAACACTTGTCCACTTATATTTTCAACACAATAGTACTTATGCCATGTCAAAAAAATGAACCAATCATTAAATTAGGTTAGACATAGCTCCGATGGACCAAATACTTCTTTAGGCTTTAAGGAGACCTAATTCAATTAAGCTTTCATTAGTACACATTACCCTTTGATCTCTTTGGAATAATTTTAAACTTCAAACACAAAAATAACACTTAATATTCCACTCAAAAATACCCCTAATAAGCTCATACTATTTCCATGACACTTTTTTATCTCCAATCACCACTTTAAGCACACCATTAATATTATTTACATTAGATCTTCACACACATAAAAAGGTCTGTCTTGAACAACTAAAGATAACAAAATGTTTAACCACACAAACACGATAATAAATCAAATGCATAAAACCTAAAAGAGCTAAAAAACTTCACAAAATTCATTAGACTTCATTACATAGAGAAAAATGACTCAAAAACACTCTTATAACTTACACTGGAAAAGTTGAACATTAATGGGAGCACTGGGCACGCCCCCAGTGGGCGCACTGGGTGTGTCCCTAGTGGGTGCGCTGGGTGCATCCCTAAAGTTTGATTCTGCAGGTATGCGGGCTGCTATTCTAGACTTGGAAATAGTTGTACTGGTGGTGGAAAAGCAGACAGGAGGGACAGACCCTGGAGGGAATGGAGGAGGGGTTGAGAAGAATATAGGATCAAAATTTGTGGTTGATGCAAAAAATGGAAAATCTTTTTGCAGAAATGACCCTTTTTGTGGATCTCGTGGATCCCAATTGGGGTAGGAGATTGAGAAAGAGAAAAACAAAGGCGACTTTAAAAAGGAAAAATCCTCAGAAGGGTTGAAGGCAGGGTATTCGGAACAAAGGATGTGGTCATCTCTGTTTGGCAAGAAACCCACTGGAAAATCCCCTTTCCCGCCGGTGACTACAAAAACTTGCTGGGAGAAAGGTGAGTATGAAGATTTTATTCCAGATCCTTTAATAGATTTTTCTATGTCCTCCATGGATTTCACCTTAGTAGGTAAATTTTTAGGAGCAAGACCAGATCTAGAATCTCTTACAAAAATGGTTAAAAGGAAATGGGTCATTCGAGGAGAGATAGTTATTGCACCTATGCTAAATGGTTTCTATTCCTTTACCTTCAACTGTAAAGAAGACATGAATATGGTTTTGTGTGGAGGACCATGGACGTTTGGAAAATGCTCTCTTATTATCAAAAAATGGGAGTTGAATATGGATTTCTCAGATTCTTTTTTCTTAACAACTCCCATCTGGGTTAGACTCCCTGGACTCCCTTTAGAGTTTTGGCATGAGGACATTTGCAAAGGAATAGCCAGTTCTTTTGGGGAACTTATGGCGTTGGACAAGGAAACTGCAACCAGAACCAAACTTCAAGCTGCAAGGATGTATGTTAAAGTGGCAGATTTAAATAAGCTCCCAAAAAAAGTGGATCTTATCTCCAAGTTTGGTAAAAAATCTCAAGGAATTTTTTATGAAGATCTACCCAACTCTTGCTATGCCTATAAGAAACAGGGGCATTGGGTTAAAAATTGTCCATCTAGAAGCAAAACTCATCTTAATGGTGTTTTGGATGGGAAAAAGCCCACGGTCTAGCTAAAGAAAGTTTGGAAACCCAAAGAGGATCAGGGACAAGAACAAATGGATAATGAAGAAACTAAAGATTTAAATGTTGAGGAGGGTAAAGAGTTGTCTTTTGAAGATCCTAAAGGCCCACTTCCTGAGGTAGATACAAAGATCTCTCTTGAGAAAGAAAATTCTGAGACAGAAGGAAATGGATGGCAAGCAGAAACCATATTACCCACACAAAGCAAAGAAGATTTGATAGATTTATCAAAGCAAATCGTCCTATACCAAAGGGTAGAGGATCGATGGAGAGAGGCAGAAGGCAAAGTAGTGCTAGAGGAAGGAGAAATCTTGGCTGAAATTAGAAATAAATTAGAGGAGAGAGATCCTCTTCTTTCTCAGCCAATGGAGATTCAAGCTGATAATGAATCACCTTTGGAAGAGCTTCCTGTGAATGTTAATGGAGAAAATTTAAAACATCTTCCAAACCAAAGGAAAAGGGCTAAAAAGAAGACAAACATTAAGGGAATAGAAACCAGAAGCAACAAAAAAGATCAGCAAATGAAGGTGAAATACCTTGTTTCTATTCTGGATAAACCTGGAAAAAGAGATGAGTAGATTTCAAAAGTGAAATCGGATGTTGGCTGTCCAGATAAGCCCGGAAGAAGACCCATAAGGAAAATCAGAGAGCTAGAAAGCAAGCAAAATATAGCTGATGGAAGGCAGGCAACAATTTTGGATTTTACCCCTAAAAAATAGTTATCAATCATTATTTGGAAATTAGGGGGTTGAATGTATAATGAATATAGAGGTAATCTCTGAATTACCTTAGGATGTTGCTACTTTTATTAGGTTTCAGGATTGTCTTTCTTGGTGCTTGTTAACACTTTATCTTTCTTATTTTTGTAATAGGGTTTTGGGGCCCCTTTAAAACCTGTTTTTACCTTAATCTAAAACTTGCTCACTTAGAATTGCTAGTTTTCCTTAAAGACAAATTATAATCTTACTTCTTGTGACCCTACTCCTCCCTATGATTACACATCAGCTCATGTAAAGACTACCAACCCTATTTATCCCACTTAGAGACATTTTAAAATCACTCAGACCTTCTCCTCATCATATTCTCATCCCGTACACATCCTTAGTCCATCTTGGCCCTTTCTAATGCTAGACAAGCTCTCTAGTGAGCCCTCAAGGCCCTTTCAGAGGCTTTTTGACCACCCTAGGTGGTGTATAGGCCCAAGACATGGCTTATGGAGGAAACCTTTGGACTAATCCACACATTTCCTTAGTAAAAGTTGCATCTTAGGTAGAATTCATGAAAAAGTGCCTTATTTGGGCCCAAATGACTAGTTTTGTGTTATTTGGTAGATTAGGGTTGAGATATATGCCTTTTCCTCATTCATTTGAGCCTCTCTCTTAATTATCATGTATTATTGCTCTTATCTTCCCATTTTATCATCTCACTTAAATTTTGGATGTCTCTTTGAATCTCTCTTAGTTCTTTCTTAGCACAATAACTTTCATTGTGAGAGGGGATGCCCTACTCTATTGCAACTATTCTTGGTTATTCACATTGCTATCTACAGTGTTATTAAATCTTGTGGGTTACTCCTTGATCCATCAAGACTCCATTTCACCTATCTATTGTGTTCCTTGAATTGGCTCTTCCATAGATTGGTATCTTCTCCTTCACCTCTTCCACAACTTTTGGCTCTTGGTCTGGACTCAACTCACACATAGCCTAATCCTCTTCCTCTCTTACTTCCTAGCTTGGATAATCAGTTGGTATAAAGTCTACACATCTCTCTTGAGTTTTTTTTAATAGAAATTTTCTTTTCAAAGTGAAATTATTATTTATTTTTTGTAGTATATATGTTAGGGTTTGATTCATTTTAGTGATTGAGCTTGTTTAGAGTAGTTTTAGAATAGTTTTTGAAGTTTATGCATTTATATATGGATAAGATATCTTCATTGCTTGAAATATTGCCATTATATGTTATGATTTAATTAAAAACATTTTATCATTACATTTTAAGATTCTATATGCTCAAAATTATCTATAAAATTTGCCTAAACACACACTCTCTCTTGCCAAACTAAAAAATTGCATTGTTAGAAAACAATAGTGTTGAAAGTGAAAGATGGTTCAAACTTAGATTATGCATGCTCTTGAGCCCTTTCTCAAAAATATATTTATTTCTTAAAACATCCTTCATTTGGCCTAAAATTTCCTTTGGTTATAAGTTTATATATCATTTATTAGTTGTCTTTATTTGGCATTATTGTTTTCATAATTTATATGTAGTTAGTTGTCTAGTCTTAGCTATTTACTTTACTATGGTTAGATCTACTATAAATGCATGCATCCTTTATGTATTTGATAATGCTATCCCTAAATTGGTTTAAAATATTATCTATAGATTGGTATAGGTAAGAAAATTGGATAGCCACTATAGATCTCTGATATCCCATAGAAGCCTTGAGCCTTCTAGCCTCTTAGTGGTTTATTTTAGTACCTTGTGTACCCCCTTCCAAACACTAGTGGTTCCATTCAGATTCTTGGAGCTATATTCTAATATGCTTGATGGGATCTACCATATGGTCTTTCACTAGTTTTATCCCCTTTAGATCTATCTTATCTAACTCCACTCTGTTAGTTGTTAGGCTTTTCTTTTAGTTGTATTTTAGATCTTGCCTTGGTTACTTTATTTTGCTTTGGTTTTATGTTATTCTCCCTATTGGCTCCCCATCAATTTACCTTTTATATTTTATCACATGTTCTTTCTTCATTACAACTATGGTTGGTCTCCCACCCTTGGGATGCCAATCCTATCAGATTTAGTTTCTCATCCTTAAGCTCACTCATGAGAAAGCCATGATTGTAATGGAACACTATAGACACCATAGGATCTAGGAGGTTCCCTTGACCTAGCATGGTAGTCTACACCCTCTCACATTTAAAAGGGAACAAGATTGGTAGGACTATAACCAATGGACTTAGTCTCTTTTTCACCAGTCTGAGCTTCATTCATTTGAGGATGTTTCTTCTCATCCTCATGTTATGTCTCATTCACTCATTTGAGGTGATGAGGATCCCCTTACATGAGTAAGGATTGATGAGTTACATGTAATCATTGATGATTTTCATAGATGCCTTCAAGTGAATGAAGTGCATCCTTCTCCCCTTAGGAGTCAATAATGTGCTTCTTATGGAAATAGCTTATGCCCACTCAATTTAGATGCCTCAACTAGTTCTTATGTGAGTTCCCCACCTCTTTATTAGTAGGATACTCTATAGGAAGAAGACCCTCATATCCATGTTTTAGGTCATAAGTATTCCAACTTGGTGAAGTATCTTCATCATGAATATTCTTCCCATCTTCTTATCCATTCCTTTAATGTTTTAAATGAGCGTTCTACTTTTGATTACCACTTTTAGACTAGAGATTCATGGGATTTATATCAAGAACATCAACACCCATTGGTTAAACCTCATCTAATGTTACATGACTAGCATCATGGAGACTTTGGTCATCATGACCACTTTTAGGAGTATGATATGTCTTCTCATCATCCCCATGGGGAACATTACCTTTCCCATGCTCATTTCCCACCTTGTGCTAGAGATGATTTTCACCATGAGTATCTTCCTTTTCAGGAAATGCCTCAGCATCATCCTCTCTATGATTATGGTTATGATGATGTCTATGGGCATAGGCAACATCATTACCATCATGATCCCCATTATAGATATTTTCACCAACCTTTTATCAATCATTCCTATGAGAATCTCCATTAGAATCCTCTAGCCCCTTAGTTATGTGTTATTCCCCTTCCTATTCCTATCCCTGAACTACCTAAGTTTAATGGGACTCAAAACTCTAGTCCCACATAGCATGTTATGACATTAATGATGGTGTGTATGTATTAGGAATAGGATGAATAAATTATTTTTAAGCTCTTCACTCATTTTATACGAGTTGAAGATCTTGTTTATTTTCATAAGTTGCCTTTAAATTCTCTCTTTAGTTTCTATCTCCTTCTGGATAACTTCCTTTAGTACTTTGATATCTCTAGACCTTTCATCCTTGGCATCCAATCACTCGCCTCCATGGCATAGGCCAAGGGTGATTCAAACTTTTATTTTTTATGTATGTGGAATTCAACCATACATACATGTAGAATAAATCTCTTGGATGATCATCTTAATGATATATTCACATGAGCATTATGGTAGGAGGTTCACCTTGAGGTCCTCAAGCATGAGCCCACCTTGTATGATGAAGCTATTAATGAGTGTTTAAAGATTGAAGTATTTAAGGTGAATGTGGTCATGTGGCTTATAAAAACCCAAAATTAATCCTCTTCACATGATTGTAAATGTAATATGACTATGATGGTGTCATTGATTCTCCTCCTAAGAAGAAGGACAAGAATGATAGTCATGAGGTGAATACTTTGAGCAAGAAGCTATCTAAAAAGAAGGATTCAAAATCAAACACAACAAAAAAATGGATGGTATTTCCTTATGACTCCACTAATTTTTTTAATTTCCATCAGATAAGGGTTCACGGTGATTCTAATTATGCTACCCAAATGTTTGGTGTGCAAGCCTCACTTTCATCTCAAAATTATCCTCTTGCAAAACCCAACCACAAATTAAATTTATTCAAGGAACCTCTACCTTACCATGAAAAGGAGAAGAAAAAGAATAAATCAAAGGCAAAGGTCCCTCATTCTCCTTACTTTTCCACCTCTTTTGACTCCTCTTCCCAAGCTAACCTAAGAGGGAAAGCCAAGCATGAAAGTAGTAAGGTCATTGTTGCTATTGACATAACCTCTACTGGGTATGAGTGCTTTATCAACATATGCTCAAGTCAGGTCACCTACCCTATTAGAGAGACTAGTGGTGTTAGGCCCCTTGTCTAGCTTATGGGGTAGGGAATGCCAAAGTTAGATTTGAGTTTTGATGTAACATCCCTCCCTAAGCTACATAGTGTCCTTACTTTATCATAGGGGAGTTGTAGGGCCTTTCAATTGGGATATCCATTTTGGACCTTCTTCACCTTTTCCATAAGTAAAGGGGACTCATCTTTGATGAGCTTGGTCTCTCTTTTGAGGGTCTACTATAAGATGATGTTGAAGTTTTTTTCAACTTTGATGCATCTGATCACCCTTGTTCTCCCATTTTATCTTTATAACCTACCTCTTTACCCAACACTTTGATTCTTGAAAAGTGGGATCGGTTCCCTCTTTATATTGAGACCATTTTTGATGACTTACATTTTAAGAGGTGTATCATTGATGAAGGAGTTGTGTTGAATATTATACCTATACATGTGTTCAATGAGCTTGGGATGAGTCATAATAAACTCTTTGATTCTCACCATAACTATGTTGGTTTCAATAATGACACAATTACACTAATGGGGAAAGTGAAGCTCTAGATAAAGTTTGGGCCCAAGATAGTCAGGATCAAGTTTTGTGTGTTATACTTTGATCTTTCATACAACATGATTCCTTGCCATCCTTAGGCCACTACCATGTAGGCCATTGTGTTGACTACATTTTGCATGGTTTAGTTCATGTATAAAGGTGAGGTTCATACCATGGAGGTTGACCTAGATCCTTGAGCATTACTCTATGCAAATACAAATCCCTCAAGCAAGGCTTTGATTGTCTCCTCATAGGGATCTATAGATTCTCACACACCCACTATTTTTTAGTCTAATTTTCTCAAGGATAAGCATTATGATCCAATTGAGTGCCAATCAACATTAATTCCTTTAAAATAAAACATGCATCGACTAAATCCCTCTTCTACTCCATGATTCCAAGTTAGCTCATCTCTTCTTGAAGACCTTTTTTAAGATGTCTCCCCATACATTGATTTTTCTTGTATGTCATGTTTTTCCATCAGTGTATAGGCTCTCTTAATGTATCTCTTATTAAGACCACTAGAGTAAATGAGTCCAATATTAAGTGATATTTCATTCACATTATGGCACGTAACCTATTAAAGGAGAGAAATGATTATACCAAGCTCATGCAAGCTTATCATAAGCACCATTATCCTCTTAATCATCTAGGTTTGGAGATCTCTCTCAATGATGGCCCAACCCCTGACATTTATATCATGAATGTCCTCACAGTTGAACCTAAAGTGTTAGATCAATCTCTCCCTCCCATGCTTGAGTATTTTAAGGAAGGTAATGCTATAGATGTTGAAGGTTCCATAGATGTCAACCTTGGTACTTTAACAAGACCAAATATTATCAAGCTCAGTGTTAGCCTTTATCTAGAGGAATGGGATGTTTTGGTCACTTTCTTGCACAAATTTTTAGATGTATATGCTTGGTAATATGTTGATATTAAGTTCATGGATCCCAACATTATTGTCCATAACCTTGTTATAGATGATAGGGCCTAGCTTGTTCACCAAAAGCAATGACCAATGGTGGATAAAGTCTCCTAGCTAGTCAAGGTTGGGATTGAGAAGCTCATTCAAGTTGGTTTCATCTAGGCCATTGACTACCTCTGATGGGTTTCTAAAATTATTCCTATTCTCACTAAGAATGTATTAGTTTGGATTTACATCAAATTTTGGGATTTCAATATGGATTGTCTAAAGGATAATTTTCCTACTCTTTTGATTGACTAGACTATTGATTCCACAATTGGTTTTGAGATCATGTCCCTCATAGATGGGTTCTTAGGGTATAACCAAATATGGATTTCACTTGAATATTAGCAAAAAATGGCATTCACTACCCCTTTGGGTACCTTCTATTACACCATCATGCCTTTTAGTTTAAAGAATATTGAGGTCACATATCAGCTTGCCATGACCCACATTTTTCATGACCTTATCCATAAGATTGTTAAGTTATATGTTGATGATATCCATAACAAAGACCAACAATCAAGATGAGTATGTATAAGACCTTAGAATCATATTTTAGCTTCTAAGAGAGTATCACATGAGCCTTAACCCTAAGAAGTGCATTTTTTTCATCTTTACTGAAAAGCTTCTTGGATTCCTCATTTTCCAAAGGGGCATTGAGATGGATCTCAAGAAGATCAAGGTGATACTTGAAATTCTTCCCCTATGAAACCTCATTTAGTTTTATTCCTTCTTGGGAAGGCTTAACTTTCTTATATGTTTCTTGGAGGAGTGTGATTACAAATCCATACCCCTCACACATCTCTTATGCAAGAACATACCATTCTTTTGGTCTGTTGAAGTCCAAGTGGATTTTAAGGAATTGAAATGGATGCTTCATAATCCTCCCATATTGATGGCACCCATTGAGGGTCACATGTTCATCTTGTACACCTATGTCACTAATATTTACATGAGGGGTATGATATGTCAAAAGGATGAAACTTAAAGAGAGAGATCTATTTATTAGATCTCTTGCACTCTAGTTGGCCCTGAGCTCAACTAATATCTTGTTGAGTGGTAGTGCCTATCTCTCATCTTCACTACAAAGAAGTTGAGACATTACATGTTGGACTAAACCACCAATGTGATTATCTAGTCTGATCTATTTCACTACCTTCTAATCAAGAAACACCTTGTTGGTAGGACTACAAGGTGGATCATGCTTCTTCAAGAGTTTAACCTCCACATTGTTAACCAAAAGTCCACTAAGGGTTTAGTAGTAGCTAAGAAACTCATTGAGTGTCCACTGCCTAATCTTAGCATGGAAATATTTGACGATGCCTTTCCTAATGATATTTTCTAATAATTCAACCATGTAGAGGTCTTCAAGTTTGATTAGTATCTGGACATTATCCATTACTTTGAGACCCATTCTTATCCCATCGACACTCCTTAACAAGAATGCTATCAAATCTAAAATCTCACTATTTGCTATGCCATCATAGGTGACATCTTGTTCAAGAGAGGTCTATATAGTGTCTTGATGAAGTGCCTCACCCCTAAAGATATTCCTCTCACATTAGAGGAGTCTCACAGGATCATTTGTGGTGGCTACCTAGGAGGGTAGGCCACCACTCAGTATATTATTAAGATGGGATACTAATGGCCCACTCTTGTTAAGGACATCATCTAATATGATAAGTATAAGTATGATAAGTCATTGGGGATGACATCAATGCCTTTATAGGCCTCTTACATTCCATTTCAACCCCTTAACCCTTCTTAGTTTAGGCTCTCAACTTTATCAATGAGTTTAAACCTATCTATTTTGATGGTCATCATTAGTTCATCATTTCCACTACTTATTTCAAAAAATGGGTTGAGGCCATACTTCTTAGTAGCATGTGTGGGAAAATTATCACCAAGTTTCTCTTGAACCAATTTATTTGCAAGTTTAGGTCCCTCTTGTGATTATGGATGATAATGGCCTAGGTTTTTAAATCCCTAAGATGTGTGAGATTATTGAATGCTTCAGGTTTAAGATCCATTTATCCTCCACCCATTACCCCTAAGGAAATGGGTAATACAAATATTTAAATAAAAATTTGAAGAAGATACTTCTTCATACCTTTGCCTAGTCTAAGAGGGATTGGAAATTCATGCTCTATGCTACCCTTTGGGCCTACCAAACTAGCTTCTAGATGGCCATGGGGGAAACCCTATACTCACTCATGTATGAATCTAAGGCTATTCTTCCCTTAGAGGTCTTAATCCCTTCATTGTGAGTTAAGACATTTGGATCTCTTTTTGATGAGGAATAATACATTGTTTGCCTCATCGAGATTGAGTAATTATATGAGTGATTCCTGACCACTCTTGATCATAACCATGCTTACCTATGCCATTAACATCATTAATTCAAGAAATTGGTGTGACCTCATCTATTCAAGGTAGGTGTTATAGTCCTCATTTTTTACAAGGAGTACTGTAAAAAAGGAAAACTCTTTCATAAGTAGTTTGGCCCCTTTGTTATCACTACCTCTCTAGAGAATGGGGATTATCATCTCTCAACCCTTGAAGGCAATCCCTTATGGAACTCGATCAATGGGTTCTACCTCAAGACATTTAATGTATAGGGCTTACATGGCCCTCTAAGAAAGTTGTCTATGGTGGTAAGATGAACCTTTCCTCTCTTATAGTACTAGTAATCGATGTGTCATTTGTATATGTGTGTGCACATGGGTTATTTATTAACAGTTCCTACTATTTAGTCACATGTATCTAGTAGTCTATATCTAAATGAAGCATACACATCACAAAAAAAATCATATACACACATGTGCTAATAATGAGAAAGAATTATATATATAATTCAAAAAATTCATGTTTTTTCTTTAGGTACATCACATGGATTCCTCTAAGCCTAGGCTCACCATCCCCAAAATTTCCATGTGTGTGGCTATACATACGATGTTATCTTAGTCAATCTATGACTAAGATATATCTATGGTAGTCATGCCTCTAGTGGAGACCTCAATCTTTGCCTAGTGGCTAGTTGAGTCATAATCTACTCTAAGACATCCATCTGATCTACCCTATCTCTAGGTGCATTGACTCCTCTATTCTACTCTTGGGATAGTTGAGCCCATAGTTGATTTATCTCGACCTCTAATCTAGCAATTCATGCCTTGGCTCATGATATATATATATATATATATATATATATATATCATGTGTGTTTTAACTATCTCTAGTTATGCCATGGATACCTCATGTCTTGATAGCTCTACCTCTATTTGTGTTATTCAATGTTGTACCCTTGCCAACATAAGTGAGGCTCATACACCCACCTACCAAAAGTGAGTATGTGGCTATACCCCTATTGTTAAATGTGTTACCTTTCTATCAATGATGTCTTTGCCACATCAAGAAATAGCTCCCTCAGTAGTAGGTTCACTTGGGGTCCAATCTAGGTAGGTTGGTCTCCTATACACACACACATAGAGCACATATTTTAGTCACATATTGGATCTCGCTAAAGATGAGTACATAAATAGAATATTATCTATAAAATACACTTGTCTTAGTTAGTCATGTAGATGGCCTCTATATCCCTTTGGTAGGTCACACTCCTCCTAGTGGTGGTGGTCATTGTATAACTACCTCTCTCCATCACTGCCCACCTCAATCTATCTCATCTACCCACTGTGCTTAGCCCCAACTAGTTTGGGTTGTGCCCATCTCTCCCATGCTACCAGAGCCTATCTCCCTAAATGATGGTATGTGTAAACTAGGAATTTGACTCAAGAGAGGATAGTTAGTATCATGTTAGTCAATGAAACCAAATTAAAAACACACTAAACTAACATCTTCATGCCTAGTCACTAAGGTGAGATTAGTAACAAAAACAAATGACAAACATAACTAAAAAGTAAGGAAAAACAAGAATTCCTTCACATTCCTTAGATGTTCCAAATGTCGTTATAGTAGTGACTTTCTCAATTTTGTGCTTATGAAGTTTTTGACAATGGAAGCTTGGGTAACTCCATCTCTTCTTCGCACCTTTGGATTTGGCTTGGCTTGGCTTGGAATCAATTTGGCATGGTAACACTAGTTTGAATGAATATTTTAAAATCAATATTTTATTATAAATTTGCACAAATTAAACTTAAAAATGATTTTCATGACCTCTCTATTTATAGATTTTCAAAAATGACCAGAATCAACCACGACCATCCATCTCAAGATTGAGATGTGTGGTCATGGATTAATTGAATTATGTAATTAAAATCCATAATTATCCTCATCATGACTTTGGAAGAAGGGACATTAATTATGCATGGAAAGTAATAAAGAGGCATG
Organism: Torreya grandis; assembly: GCA_037957365.1. Taxonomy (NCBI): domain Eukaryota; kingdom Viridiplantae; phylum Streptophyta; class Pinopsida; order Cupressales; family Taxaceae; genus Torreya; species Torreya grandis. Next base: position 74,919 of record JARHVA010004005.1, read on the forward strand.
GGAGACCCATAATCTTGATATTTGTGGCATTTATGGCCTAGGGATGTCTTCCTAAAAAATGAGGTCACCTGAAATGCAGATATTTAATATTCATTTCTAAAAAAAAATTTTAAAAGTTTATATGGAATTATTAATTAGTCCTTGATTTGGATTAATTATCTCATAATCATGATTAAGCACTTCATTTATAAATTACTCAAATTGATCAAAATGCCTTGTTATTATTCAAAAATTTGATTGGATTAGAATTGGAATTTAATGTCAAATGTGTTGGAACCATATTCCCATTTAGGATGTTGCCAACACAAAATAATAAAGACACACATCTTGTACAAGAAATTTTATAGAAAAGAGCAATCCAGAGCACTCAGGTGCAAAATTGGCATTTTGACTTGAAATAATCTGATCAAAATTAGTTGGCCCATAAATTACATTACCCCATTTAGTGATACCCTAGCCAAAATTGGTACTTGAATATGTAAATTTAAACTCATTTAATGTGCTTTAATGTTTTTAGGCCAAACTATGCACTTTGATGGAAATTGGTCAAAAGCTTGGTTGGAGGTCATTAATGGCTAGATTTAGGTGTCTATAGTTTAACCTTATTTGGGAAGGCATTGCAAGATATAAGCACAGTAATTTCTTTTCAAAGAATGAAAAGGTCCTATACACTTATAACTATAATTATGATAAACTAATTGTATGATAGTTTTCCCCCTCGAGGGAATGGTTGGCACAAGTAGGTTGGCAAATGGTCCCTCAATATGAAGCAAAATGAGGGGACCAAAGAAAGGAAAGATGATGGGGTGAAAACATAATGATTTTTCAAAAGTAGTCAAAATCACTAAGAATGCAAGTGGGATGGTGTAAAATGGTTCGTCCATAGGTGGTTATAATCATTGGACCTTGATTATGGAAAACATGATAAACTTGGTTGAGGATGATGATAACTTAACATAGAGAGTAATGATGAATTAGAACAACGTACTAATAGGGAGATGCTCATCTGAACTAATAAAGGTTGAAATTCTTTCATGGTTAATTACTCTATTTGGGATATGATTGGGATTGAATCAATTTTTTAGTGTTGAAGAGATGTTGATCCCACCATTTTTGAATAGACTTCTTGAAGCTAAGGTTTGTTATAGCATGTGTCAGAGGCATCATGGTATAATTTCATGAGAACTTAGCTAAAATATGCATGAGGACTTACTCCCATAATCTAATACTCAATATAAAATAATATACCAATGATAGAAACCAAGATGACAATGTAAACATATGAATATGGATGGATTCAAGTATAAGTGTGGGCAAGGAATTACCCAATGAACACACATAAAATGAATCAAGGAAATAGTGCTAAAAGAAAACAAACAAGTAGACAAATAAACAAAATAAGTAGAGACAAACAAATAAACAACATAATAGAAACCATATGAACATTGCCCCTAGAAAATAGGTGATAACTTAACAAATTAAAAAAATGGGCAAATAGAAGAAAAGGAAGGGGGTGGTTGAGCTATCTCCATATGCACTAGGTAAGTGGATGTTGCCTACATAATTCTATGGATGTAATATCTAATAAAAAAACTTTAGGCCAAATGTAGTTCTCTCAGGAAATGTGAAGAAAGTGATAAATGATGAAAATAAATAGAATGAATGTGATATAAGAAGAGGAATGGTCTTGAAAAATGACATGTTTGTGAGAGAAAAGGCCAAAAAGGATGGGGAAACTAAGTGATAAGTTGTTTGCTTGTAACTTAGTAAGGGTTCCTAGAATCCTTAAGGCAAAGAAATGGTCAATGTTTTTAGTTTTTTCTAATGATTTTACAAATGTTTTTGGAATTATTTGAAGTATCTCAACTTGATCAATAATGATGAGACACTAAATGGTTCAAGATCACAAAATTATGAGAGAATTCAAACTTAGGTTGCTCATAAAATGGTGAGAGAATTCAAACTTAGGTTGCTCACAAAATGGTGAGAACTTGCAAAGGAGGTGACTAAGCTAACCTCAACAAGTATCAAGTGCTACCTACATAGTCCCAGAGTAGGACCTCAAGTCACTATAGTTCTACCCTATAATGAAGGAATTCAACTAGTGTAGTAGTCAATTCAAATAAAACAGGCACAAGTGGCAAAGAGGCATAGTATGGCATATAAAGTGGTAAGTTGGTATGTCAAGACTTAATAAACAAATGTTGTTCCTAGTTTTCCCATGGGTAGTTATAACTAAGACATAATGTCATAGATTTATGGTACTAATTTTCCCAAAGGTGGTTATAATTAGTAGCAAGACTAGTGATAAGAAAGGAATAACAAATAATGGATGCAATTGCCAAAACATCTATCATACTACTCCAAAATATGATTTCTATCTAAAGTAATTGAAACAAATGATGAAATTGATCATATTCCTCAATGCTAAAAATGTGTAATAAATGGCAAAAACCAAGGTCAAACGGGCTAGTCTTTAGAACACATCTAGTCGATAAAATAGAATCATAAAATAGATAAGGATAAGAAGATGGATAAGAATGATATTTGAATAAAGAAAAATAGTGATAAAATGGCACCACTAAAAAGGTCTTTACAAATAATACACCTTAACGCTCAAGCATTGTACCACTTGAGGTGAATAATATTCATTGGCTTAAGAAATTAATCTCCATCTAGTGTGGCAAGCCTATATGCTCCTGATCCATAATTTATATTAATGATGAAAGGCCCTATCTAGTTTGGTTTAAATTTACCTTTATGCTTCTTCTCAACTATGGTATTCTTTTGGTTTTATTTAATAATAAGATCACTAATTTCAAATTTTTTATATTTGACATGTCGATTATAGTTTCCTTTGAGTCGATCCTGATATGCTTGAAGATTATTGAGTGTAGTTGTACATTTTTTATCAAGTAGGTCTATCTATTGTAGGTGAGCTAATTGATAGTCATGATCATCTAGGATATGTTTGAAAGATATACATAGTGAAGGCAATTTAACCTCAATAGGAAGGATGGCTTTAGTACCATAAATAAGTGAGTATGGAGTGGATCTTATAGGAGTACGATGATTGGTATTGTATGCCCAAAGGGTAGGAAATATCTGTAGGTGCCAATCATGATCAACATCATTAACAATCTTTTTAAGAATATTGATAATGGTTTTATTTGATGCTTCAGCTTGGCCATTACCTTTAGGTTAATATGTTGTAGAAAAATGTTGTGTGATGTTATATTCGGTACATAGATGGTCTACATCCTTATTCTTAAATGATCTTCTATTATCAGATATAATATCAAAGGAGATACCATAACAACAAATGAGATGGTTGAAGATAAATTTGGAAATTTGCTTTCCAATCATGTAAGTGAGAGGTATAGCTTCAACCCACTTAGTGAAATACTTAGTGGTAGTAAGGATATATTTATGGCCGTCAGATGAAGTGGGGTTGATCTTTCCAATGAGGTCAAGTCCCCATGTAGCAAATTTCCATGGTGTCAACATCAATTTTAGAGTTTGTGTTGGGGCATGAATCAGATTAGCATGTCATTGACATTTTTCACACGTTTTTACATATGCATCTACATATACATTCATCATGGGCCAATAATAACTAGTACACAAGAAATTTTTGGATAGGACTACCCCATTAGAATTATTATTTTTCTTTATTTTTTAGTTGTGTTTCTCATTTGTTTTTGTTACTAAGCTCACCCTCGTAACTAGGCATGTAGATATTAGTTTAGTGTGTTTTTTATTTGGTTTCATTCACTAACATGATACTAACCATCCTTTCTTGAGTCAAATTCTTAGTTCACATAATGGCACACCCAATGGGATGGTAATGGAATGGGGAAAGGTTACACAATCCTTGTATAAGATACTAGGATAATTTGTGGTGAAGCTGAAGTACTCATCCTCAAAAACCATATAAGGATCACAAATGTATTCAAATGTATCTACAAGGCATGTGTAACCAATGTTGTAATAGCCATGAACATATTCTCCTTTTGAATCTAATTCTAACTCAAGGGACTCTAAATTTGATGTTGAGACTAATGTTGATTTAGATTTTGATAGTAAATATGATATCATTTCAAGAATATAACCTAAATCTAACTTTGATTCTTCATTTAATGGGTATTCTATTACAATGATGTCTTTTTGAATATTTGGTTTTGGATAATTAATAGCTTGTGATGGCATATGGGCTCCATAAAAACTAGTTTATCAAAGTGGGACTCTTTTAGGATGGGAAAGAGGTCAAGAGAAAACTCTTCAAAGACTAGCTTGTCAATAGGAGGATCTTTAAAAATAGGCACATGGTCAAAGTAATGATTTTCCCAAAGGCAGTTATAATCATTAAGAAGTGACTCAACAAAGATTGGCTCATCAGTGGGAGACTCCTTGACAACTAGTACAGGATTAATAGGTGATTTATCACAGGTTAACTTATCATAAGTGGTTGGTTCAATAAAAACATCTTAGATTGGTTGGTTATCTTGGATTTGGTTTCAATGAGTTGGAAAATACTAGTTTTGAACATAGCTTGGTCTTTGAAGGATTGAATCGGTTGAGGTTTGGATGGGATTGGTTTTAGATGAGAAATGGCTTATGGTTAGATAATGGTAGGGCATTGGGGAGCATGATTTCTCACATGAGCCAAAGGATAAAGTTATGAAATGGTAATGATAGGGTGGTATGGAGCTTGTTTTTTTTTACAAGCCAAAAGACTAGGTCTTGGAATGATGAAGGGGCATTGTGGATCTTGATTGCTCGCACTAGCCAAAGGATGAGGTCTAGAAATGCTAATGGTATTCTTTAGATAATATGGAGCTTGATAGCTCATATAATATAAAGGAAGGTTAGGGGTAGTTGATGATTAGATAAAAAAGGACATCATGGAACTTGATTACTTACACAAGCCAAAGCATTGAAGTCTTCCTCATAAACCATATCATCCCAGTCATGAGTTGGCTCATAAGATAGTTCTTGACTATGTTCCATGTACTAATTATTGCAAAGAGGGTATGAATCCATATTCCAAATAACATTATCTATATTTGGGTCTTGAAAGTCCTCCTCATAAGCCTATTCATGCCAATCAAGGTCTCAATTTAGATTTCATGGATTTTGACTATGTTTCTCATATGGAGTATTATATGGAGAATAATAAAACTCCTTAGAAAATTTTTCTCTATAGGGGTTCCTAGTGGGATTTTTTATGGCCATTCTATCATAAGTTGGATTGTAAGTGACTCCACCATAAGTGTAGCTAGAGATATCCACATAAATGATGAAAGATCTAAAATAAAAAGGCTTAGAGTTCTACAAACTCTAAAAAACTATCCAAAGAACAAATGGTTCAAACTTGGTCTAACTTGGTTAAAGGCATAGAGTTGTATTTCCAATATGGTCTAAAAGTGGAGTTGTATCTCCAAAATAATTTATGCTAAAACTTAACATAAAATAGTCTAACATCAAATGTCTAATGTCAAATTTCATACACACAAAAGGTCAAGCATCTAAATAAAAATTGACATGTCAAAGGTCTAGGTCAAAGTCTTCCAAACAAGGTCTAAACTAAGAAAGGGAAAAGTTGAGTTACTAGGTCTTTTGTCCAAATGCGGATTCAAAATCTAGGCTCAAACAAATAGGCAAATGCAAGGACTTTTGGCCAAACAACGTCAAAAGATAGACTTGAAATAAAGGCTGATGTGATTTGATTTAATCTAACAAGTTTAGAAACAATTTTGACATAGATTCAACACATGAAATCAAACATAAACATGATCAGTTGGCATAAGGCATAAGATAAAAGGCTCTTTGAAGAAAGACTATGTTTTCTCAAATAAAGGCACAAACAATGATGAGGATAGGAATTAAACAAACAAACCATCAATAGTTTTTAAATTTGGCTAATCAATTAACCAAAGTTATGCAACCCAAAAGAGAAAAATCTATGTATCAACCCCATAAATTGAGGCTTAAATAGAAATCAATCAATGTTTGTATCTAAAATTAACAAGGCTAATTGAAAACTCAACATTGAAAACTAGGATTTAACTAAACAACTTAGACAAGATTGGGTATCATGATGGCATAAGACAAAGGTCCAAATGGTAGACATGACATGGTTTGAAACAAATGGTTTTTGGCACAAGGTGAAACAAGTCTTGAAATAAATTGAGTAGCCTAATGGTGTAAGCATACTTTAATGATGTGATTTATGTGACGCTTCAAAATAATCAAAGGTAAAATGGTTTTAACATGTTTTAGGTAGCATAACACTACCCTCCTCGACTCAAATGACACACACACAAATAAGTTTAGTAAAAATTTCAAGGCACAAGTGTGGTGTAAAAATACCAACATAATTCCTCTTTAGACAAAAGAGTGACATATAGACAAATTAGTTTTGACATGGATTTATAAATAAACAAACAAGTTTTAATCTCAAAACATACCAAGAAAAATGACCAAAATACTCTAAGTATAACCGTCTAAATCCTAACAAAGGTATGACAATGTGGGGTTAACTAAACTATCAAGTTTTGAATGTCTCTAGGGGAATCAATTACACAATGACTTTCATGTTAAACAATGCAAAATAAAAGCATAAAAATTTGGTGACCATGGTATTAGCTAGTTATAAAAAGATCTAGTCCTTTTTACAACCACTACATCCTACTATTCACTCAATGTAGTGCGATGTCCAAATAAAGATACATCTCATGTGCAACTTAGAAGGAGTAAGTGAAGTCAATGCTAGGAGATGAAACCTTAGGTCAAAGGTTCCATAAAGAACTCATGAGAGGTAATGATGTCCCCATTGAAATCCAAAATGTAATGAAATGAAAGACATAAAATGAAAGACTTTAAGGTCATTTTCAAGGTCACCAAAACTTTGATGAGTTTTTGGGGAGTGCTTTAGATGACATTCTTTCTAAGCCTTAGACTAGGCTTTTTACAATAGGAATCATGATTTTGGTTCCAAAGTTTCCCTAAAGGGGACAAATGGAAGAGCATACATGCAACACCCCTCTCTTTGATGAACAAAATTAGATCAAATAACTATTGAAGACAAAAAACTTTTAGAAAGATGAGTTCATTTTTAATCATCAAATTTAAAAGATTGGGTGGTGTTCATTTGACCCCTTGGTCTTAATATTGTGAACTTTGAAAGCCTAACTTATGAAAACATTCACTTAAGCACCTAAATGTTTCATTAAGAACCAAAAACAAGATTCCTATTTCATTTTAAAATCATGTCAAATATGTCTTAATAGCATATTCTAATAAGTTCCAAGTCTGTCAGTTACCTATCTACCCTTAAGGCATCACCCCAAAAGAAAATATGTTAGATTAGAAATATTTTAAATAGATTTTCAAAATTTTGTGAAAAATATATGAAACTTGAAGATAAAATAATTTCAAATTCTAAAAATTAAGGAGAAAATGCATGGTTTTAAAAAAAAAATCCAAAATGGAGTCTGTATAACCTCAAACCAAGCATTTTAAAATGGCCTATTAGCTTTCAAGTTTATGTTTTTAAGAAAAACATAGTGAGCAATATTGGTTCTAGTAACTAACAATGGTTACACTTACTAATTGATTATGGTTATAGTAATTGACAGTGGTTATATCCAATGATGGCTATGCCAACTGATGATGGTTTTACTAACTGATGATGGTTACTATGTAAACATGTGACAAATAAAAATGGTAAAACAAAGCTAAAAAATAAAATTACAAGAGTTTTAATGATCCAAATGAATATTTTAAAGTTGAATAATGATCTTATTCATGTGTGGGATGCATCTAGTCCCACTGAGCATGCCATTAATAACCAGTATATAAGATATTTTTCAATAGGACTACCCTACTAGAATGATCTCTACATATTCCTTAGTGAACTTCTCTTAACGCCAGTGTAGACTCTACTAAAGTTAAATAACGAAGCAAAGTTATATCAAAATTGTGGTGGTAAAGGGTGGATCCAAGTAGAATATAATGAGTGGAATGATGAATAAAGGCTTTGGTTTGTTTTCAAGATAGGTTAGGTGGTAGAAATTGGTCATGAAGGTAGTTGTAAAGGTCTGAGTACCAGATAGAATTAGGACCAACAATATCACAAATCATTGCAATGATTGAAGGTTCATGAGCTAGTGTGAAAAAATTATCAACAAGGAACTGATATTCTTTAGCTTTGTCTATTTGTCAAATTAGAGAGACAATAGTATCCATGGCATCTATAGTTTTATTACTAGCCTTTGGTATATGCTAAAATTAGATATTTGCAATTTACTACTTTAGGGTATCGACCATAGCCTTATATGGAACTAACTTGTCATCTTTGGTCTAAAAATATTCTTTGACCTAATTGATGATCAATTGAGAATCACCATGAACCTTTAGATGAGATATATTCCATTATACTACCTATTGAAGTCTTTCAATAAGTGTTTCATACTCAACCATGTTGTTTGTACAAGGAAAACTGATTCTTAATGATTTAGGGATTAGATCCCCCTATGGTTAATAAATAAGAGACCTACACCTGATCCATGTGTAGTAAATGAACCATAAAAATATATCTTCCAGTAATGCTCCCCAAGAGGTGGGTCAATGATGGTCATTATGGATTCATCAAGAAAATGAAATGTGAGTGGTTTTGTGTTTATAAAGGGTGCTTTATCGAGTTGATCTATAAGGACCTATCCTTTGATTGCCTTCTGATTGACATACTCTATGTCAAACTCACTAAGAAGCATGATCTATTCAGCCATTCTACCTTGTAAATTTGTTTTAGATAGTAGATAATTTAGTAGATCTACTTTTGAAATGACCATGGTCTTATTGTTCAATCTGTAATAGTGTAGTTTCTAAGCTATAAAGACCATGGCTAGACAAGCTTTTTTAATAGGTGCATAGTTGTGTTCATATCTGACCAAGGTAAAGCTTAAGTAGTATACTACATGCTCTTTTCCATTATTATCATGTTGAGCCAAAAGTGCCCCTAAGGCATAATCAGGAGCTAATATATACAATGAAAATGGCCTTCCTAGCATAGGAGGTAACAAAATAGGTGGATTAACTAGATAGTCCTTGAGTTGTTGAAAAGTTATTTGGTAGTGGTCATCCTAGTGAAATGAAACTCCCATCTTCAAAAGATGTGTAAATATATGACACTTATATATTAACTAAGGAGGAAGAATTGGATTGACTAGATCTTACCCTACAAACTATAGAGTTGCTTTAAATTGGTTGGTGATAGCATCTCAATTATAGCATAGACTTTGGCCAGATTGACTTCAATGCCCCTATGAGACACAATAAAGCCAAGTAAATTTATTGAGGTTATTCTAAACACATATTTATTTGGATTGAGTCTGACTTTATATCCTATAATCTTTTAAATATCCTATGTAGTACTACAAGATGGTTGGCCGTGGTTTTGAATTTTCCTAATATGTCATCGACATAGTATTCAACAATATCATGCATCATATCATGGAATATGATAGTCATGGCCTTTTTATATCTAGATCTAGAATTATTAAGACCAAATGGCATTATCTAATAACAAAATTTTCTTCATGGAGTGGTGAATGTTATTTTATGTTAATCTCTTAGTGTTATTTTAATTTGGTTGTATCCTGAAAATCCATCCATGAGTGAAAGCATTTCATAATCTTCTATGGAGTCGATGATCATGTCAATATTAGGCAATGGAAATTCATCCTTAGGATAAGCTTTGTTTATCTCTTGAAAATTAGTATAGATTATGATTCCTTTAGGCTTTTTACTAATAGGTACAACATTAGATATCCATTTTTATTAGTCAATGGACAAGATACATCTTGCTTCAAAGAGTTTTTCCAACTCTTTCTTTACCAAGATAGCGATGTGAGGATGCATCTTATGTAGCTTTTGTGTCACCAATTTGGCATTAAGATTGACCACAAGGTGGTGTAGAAATAAGGTGGGGTTTAAAATTGGCATGTCAGAATAAGCCCATGCAAAGATATCTACAAAATCTCTAAACAGAGCTATAAAGACTTCATGTTTCTCTTCAGTGAGGGATTCACCTAATTTAATCCATTTTAGGTCTGATGGAGTCTTGATGTTTACCTATATTATATACTTGACTATAAGGATTGAACCACCTTCTAGGATGGTATGCAAAGACTTGAAATGTTAGACTATATCATGGTCCTCTGTTAGGACTTGCTCTTCAACATCTCCTAGGCATGATGAATCTATGTCCCCCAATGGGAAATCTAGCCATGTGACAAAAATAATTAGAAATTCTTGAAGAATTTGATCAAATACTTATTTCACAAAACTAAACTTAGATCCATAGGAAAGTTCATTATTGGTGGTCTCCTGGTTTAAATTTGAAGAAGAATAAACACCCCCATCTAATGGTGCTTAAAATAGGTTTTCACCAATAGACTAACCTTTATCTTTAATTTTTCCTTGGTCAAAAAGTGCCTCAAAGAGGTTTTCACTTAGGGACATCAATGTTTGATTTATTTGTTTTTATCTAAGGTTGTTTAACCATTCTCCAAAATAGTATTTAGGATCTAATGTAATTGAGAATCATGATTTATGATCTCCCAATGAAACATTGTCTCTAAGGCCTAAAAAGTCATAGAATGCCTAATCATTCTAAAACTCATCAATTAGCAAATTGGATTCTTATTGGTCTCAATCTATCAATTAGAGATAGTATAATGGTAATGGGTTGTGACAAATGATTACGGTAAGACTACATATGCCATTATTATTGAACAAGTTAGTCTTATCTAGGTCATCAAAGGTGAGGCTATGAATAGACTCTGCTTCATTGTCAACATCATCATCATCACTAGCCACTAGTGATGGAATTCAAATAAGATATGTGGGGTCAACCCCAGGTAATTTAAATTCATTGTCTATAGGGTCTTGTGTACTTAGTCATGGAAATTGGCTCCATGGTTCCTTATTGATTCGGTCTAAGGTTTCTTCCTTCATAATCTTGATGCTCTATGATCCTATTGGGAATAGGATACTTTTCACTTTTATAAAAATCAGCTTGGTTTTCATTGTAAAACTATGATTCATCCCCTTCAAGAGGGTTTGGTTCTAGGCCAGATGTTGGTACAAACATGGCAGGTCCCTTATCTTTGTTCTTTTGTTACCAATACATGTGTGGGGTATTTTTAGGTTGCCCAAAGGTCTTTAGATTCGATTGGAAATATGGAAGGTATCATGGGTCACATACTCCCCTAGGCCATTATCTAAAATAGTAAAATGACTGGAAGCTTTAGCAAGCTACATGTGGGAAAGGGAATCTAAGGTATTAGGATCTATGCAATTATCCTATGGAGGATCAATAAGTATGGTCCTTTCTTTATCCTGATCAGAACTAGGATTCATGTCGTATTGGCAATTTTAGCTTTAAAACTTGACCTCAAGATGTTTGTAGTGTTCATATCAGTGTCAATCTCCTAAAATATTCACTTCCATCCCTGAGTGGAAGATCTTGATACATTGGTGCAGTGTTGATGAGATTGCATGAATCTCATGTAACTAAGGCATACCTAAAAGCATATTATATGACAACTCAAGATCAAGCACATGGCAAAGTATATCATGGTTCAAAGGCTCAATGATAATTGGTAAGCTAATGATGCCTTATGATTCTCTTTCTTGATTATCATAGGATTTGATAGTTATCATTTCTAGCTGAAGATCGGCATTGTGTACCTAAAAAGCTTGATGATCTTTAGAAACACTATGTTAAATATTGATCTATTGTCTATAAGGACATGCTTCACTTTATGCCATTTTATATAAACTTATATATACATTGGATTACTATGGAGTGGGCCAATGGAAGATATATCACTTTGGTTGAATGTGACTTGTTGGGATAGAGCTAGGTGTCCAACCAGAGCTTGAAATTTATCAGGGGATATTCACTGGCAATAGTGGATTGGGTTAAAAACTCATTTAATTTTTTTTTTATATTGTTGACATTTGTAGTAAATCTAAAATAGAAATTTGTGTTGGTGTTTTTTGTAATTGTTTCACAATATCAAACTTCTTGTCTTGGTCAATGGTGAATGGTTTATTCTGAGGCTGAAGGGTTGGTTGGATAACAGGCAAAGTGGTAGATGGTTGTGGACTTGGGATAGTAATATTTGACCTCTGAGTTGTGATTGTAAAATCAAGATTAGATGTTGGACCATAAATTCTAACAAATTATAGGAATGGTTTGGGACTAGATAGGATAAGTCTCAATTGTTGGTGCACTTATGTGTGGTCATGTGACAAGGGTGAGTTATCAGTAGATGGTCCAAAAGTGGGAGTCCCAATTTGCTAGTTTGTTTGTGTGCAGTCCCAAGCCAAAGAAGGATTATCCATATAATTTGGTTGAGTGGTATTGTTTAGCAATGGTCTAGATTGATTAGTGTTTGGTTTAGGATTAATGGAGATGGTATTAATGCTACCCCCTGCAATATGACCTACAACCATGTTGTATTCATGTGTAACTATATGGTAGGTTTGTTGGTTATTACCATTCTAACCTTAGTTTTATCCATTGTTTTGACATTGTGGGTTTTATTGTTAATTCTACTAATTTTATTGGTTAAGCCTTTGATTTTGATACTGTTGATTTTGTTGTTGCACTAGTCAGTGTTGTTTTTGTTGCTTTTTATGTTTTTATTATGTGTTATGTTAGGGAAAGGGATTTTGATAAATCCCAAGAGTTTTATTGGAGTTGGAAGCACCATTATCTAATTTTATCTCTCCATTCTCTAATATATTCTTAATCAAATTTTTTATTTTCACACATAATCATAGATTATGCCCATTGACCCAATGATATTCACATAATTCATTTTCATGGTACCAATCAAGATAAAGAATGCCTTGTGGATAATGATTTGGTATAAGCCAACTAATCATATTAGCAATAACATGTTTGTGAAATACAGACTCAATAGGATCTCTTAGGTCACTAAAGACATGATGCATAGGCATAGTTCTCCATGGAGGAGGGGTTTATAATGGTAAAGGTTATTGTATTTATTGTGCAAGTCTTGGTTGTTGTGCTTGCAACATTAGTTGGAGAGGTTTTTGGGTAGGAGTAAGCTAAAAATGTGGTGTAGATGATGTTTTCACCAATTGGACATGATGTGACTCAATTACTCCATTACCTACAACATTCCTATTGTGGTTGAATTACTTTGGTTTATCTTGGTTATTGGCATGTGCTAGTTGTGATGCTTGTGCTTGGATTGGATGTTAGTTTTAGCCACTTCCCTAATTGGTACCTTGATTTTGATTAGTTAATGTAATCTTGATGATCTCTTTATTAATAAAGGCTCACTCAATGAACGATCCTTTGTCAATTATCTCCTTGAAAGTATGTGAACGTTTTAATTCTAGATGATAAGATATCTCACTATGTAAATTTTTAGTAAACATAGTGGCTAATTATTTATCTGGTAAACTATGGTTGAATCAGCATACAAAGGCTCTCTATCACTATAGATAACTTGCAAAACTCTCACTAGCATTTTGTTTTGTTTGTGTTAAGTCAACCAATGAAATCTCATGTTCAATATTATAGGAAAAGTGCTACACAAACTTATCAAAAAGATCATCAAAATCTATTACTAAATTATTGGGAAACTTTAAAAACCACTCCAAGGCTTTTCCAACCAAGCTCCTTGGAAACAACAACAAAAGGTATATATCATTATATGCCATTGGTTGACATGCAACAAAGAACTCGATTAAATGGGCCTTAGGTTCACCTTTCCCTTTGTATTTGTCAAATTTTGGTGGTTCATATCCTAGAGGAAATGGTATCTACAAGTACTCCATGTTGAATGGATAAGAACACACATCATCCAGCTTAAACTTTTTAGTCTATTTCCCAGCTTGAATGGTAGCAATCACATCCTTCATCTCTTACAATTATTGGGATAGGAAACTAGAAGGAACATTGGTTTGAGGGAGAATATTAGTTTAGGTAGATGGTTGGGAGGTCAAAAGTGGGACACTTTGACCAGGGTATGATGGAGATATCTATTGGGGTATATTGGTTTGGTTGGGAAATGGACAAGGAATATGCATACATGGATTAGGATGTACTTGAAATTACACATTTGGTTATGTGATATTCTAGTTTGGGTTGGCTATGAAGGTTTGACTTAGAGGATTTTGTGGTTTGGATGGAGGGATATAACTATACTATACTTGTTGTGATTGAAAAGGGACATGTTGCTAATTAATTAAAGCTTGTTATTGAGCAAGAACTTATGGACCAAGACCCTATCTCTAAACTTGTGGCACATTTTGAATTGATTATTGTCTAGTAGTTAATTAAGAAACATGCGAGCCTCCTTGTTGCATGAATCCTTATTGGGAATCAAAAATATTTTGAAGATTCAACATCTATCACTGATCCATATTTACATGTTGTTGGCTAGTCATCATTTGGTTTTGGATTGGTATACTAGTATGTGACTGAGGAGGTATATTTGCCACTACCTGACAAGGTAGAACATTAGTTTCCCCTCGTTGAGGTGGAAATATATTCAACCTCTATTATGTTGGTACACTATATTATGCCTACTATTATAGAATACTACTTGTTGCTTGTTGAAGAGGAGTAGGATTCATCAAATTCAACTATTACGGCACGACATTGGTTATTGGTTAACTACCTAATCTTGTTGGTTGCACAATTGATGAAGTAGCTAGTTGAGGTTGGGATGAAAAAATTCCTACTCCCTGGTATGATGGTCCACTCATGGTATTAACTATAGGCACATGTTTTTGACTAGTTGTTTTTGTGTTAGCACCACTTTGATTTGGATTGGACATTGCCTATACATTATCCACTATATTTTGCTCATTATTTTACATAGAAGTAGAAGACACTTGTTCAATAATGGGCATATCCATCAAGTTGTCTATCAAAGTGTTTTGCATGAATAGATATGAACTCTAATTATCTTGACTAGTTAACTCTATCAAAACTCCTATTGAAGGAACTAATTCAATAAGAGGTTTGCTCATCATGGTCATCTGATAGAAATTGTATTCTAGATTTAGGTAGGTTTGATATGCCATATGTATTTGGTTAAAGTAGTCTTCCATGAGGTTTTTTCCATTATTAGTAATATTAGGGTCCTAATGCCTTATTTGGACTAGAGCCAAAGGATTCATATAAGAAGCATGTTGATCATAAATTATGTTGTGGAGCATACTTACTAGGCTTGGTAAATTATCATGAGGGAAGTCTACTGGAAACTTGGCCCTTACCTCTATGGATTGAACGAAAATATCATCTTTGTTCTCTAATAAATTATGTTCAAACAAAAATAGATCATACATGGAAGGAATATTAGTAGAGCATGACTGTTGAGGAATTGGTTTGTCAGTTGTGAGTATTATAGCTAGGTATTATGTGATTTATTCTTAGTCTTGTTCTTAATAAGGTGGTGTATTACCTAAATAGTTATCTAATGGATCTTGGATTTACACCCCTAATTGAGTATTATAAGAGGGATAAGATCCATCTCATAAGAAATATTATCCTTGTAAAGGTCTTGTACCATTTCTTTCTACATAACCACATTATTAATCCTTGGATTGTACATGAGTTCACTACGAGTGTAGGAATACATGTTGGGATCAATAGTCAACATTTTGTGATATAAAGGGAAGAGATTTATACAAAATCTAAAAGGAAAATGTATAAAAAGATGATGTTTAAACTTGTTCTAGATTCTTCAAAAGGATCAAAAGGTTTATGCAAAGATTTATGATAACATAAGCCAACATTAAGTGTCTAATGTTACACAATTTACACAAAAAGATTAAGTAAATGAAAAAAAAATCAAAATACCAAATGCTAAGTTTCAAGTGTTTCAAATCATTATAATCTAAAAAATTAAAAGATGCTAGGTATTTTGGCCAAACACGGCATCAAAAGCTAGGCTCAAACAAGGCATGCACTAGGACTCTTGGCCAAATGGAGTCAAAATCTAGACTTTGAAAATAGATGAAATTTTTAATCTAACAGATTTGAAACACTTAACATTAGGCATTTGATTCTTGGACATGGAATTGATCAAATAGGTATAAGGTATGAAATAAAAGGCACTTTAGAGATAGTTTATTTTCTCACAAATAATTGTATAAAACATGGTTTTTTTGACAAATAAGGTAGACAAAAGTGAACAGCATAACTGTGCTAGACAAAGGTTCACAAAAGTATACTCGAATTGGTTTGAAAATGTAAGAACAAATTTTAACTATATGAAAGAGGGCCTATGAAATAATATCTAATTTTTTTTGGGTAGCATAGCAGTGCTAGACTACCCAAAAGATGTGACAAAATGTAAAAAATAACTAAGGCTTCAGATAATTTCTCACAAATTTGAAATCGTGACACTACCTTTCTTGACTAAAAATGTTGTGGTGAATAGACTGAAAGTGAAAGTTTTTATCATGAAATGACTTAAGTCTATCAAGTGGTGATAATGATCATGAGTCTTAAATGGCCTTTAACCCAAATTGGAAATTGAACCTAAGTTCCCTCAAGTTTAGTGAAAATGGTGAACCCACTTAACACATCAACCCTATGAGCTTATAAAGGTGAAAATTTTAATTTATATTATAAATGAAGGACTTAAACAACTTTGGCAAAGGTCTAGACTCAATTTGGTAGCATAACTACACCAAAGTGGAGGATATGACTCTAAGTTTTGATGAACTTTGAACAAGGCAAATTGATGATTTCACATGGGCAACATAATGCCTCTTTATTCAAAGGAAAATGAGGACCATGTGTTTGGTTTGAATCATTTGTTTACACCAATTTTTGACTCTAAACAAGACTTTAATCTAGGATAAAACTAACTAATTAATCACTCTCATATCCTAAACTAACAAGGTTGCCTGGTATTGTTGGAATCCATAAATATACATCATTTAAGAGGATTTCAAGTGTTCATATAAAAGTAAATGCACATTATATAGTAGGGTTTTTACACCCCCCCCCTTCTCTCAAATGACAGTACTATGACATGGACCTTGAGGTGCACCTTGCACCAATAATACTTTCATGGTAAGTGGGGATTTATCTAAGATCAACAAGTTTTCTAATGTTCTAGGGGAATCAATTACACAATGACTTTCACATCAAACAATGTAAAATAAAATCATGTATTTTAGGTTTGTATCACTTGGATTTTTGGAAAAAAGTCTAGTCTTTTTTACAACCACTACATCTTATTATTTACTCAGTGTAGTGCAATTTCCAAAGTGACACTGCGTCTCATGTGCAACTCTAATATGGAGCCAAATGAAGTCAATGTTAGGAGGTGAAACCATAGGTCAAAGCTTCCCTAATGAACTCATATGAGGTAATGATGTCCCCCTCATAATCCAATTTACATTAAATAAATAAAGCATCAAATAGAAATACTTTAGGGTCGTCGTCAAGGTCACCCAATACTTTTATGATTTTTTGGGGAGTGTTTTAGATGACATTCTTTCTATGCCTTGGACTAGGTAATTTGACAATAAGGAAAGTGATTTTGATTCCAAGGGTTCCCTAAAGGCGATAAATGGATAAGCATATATGCAACATCCTTTTATTTTGTGAAAAGAAAGTGCTAATTGAAATAATGAAAACAAAATTGACAAGTGTGTTCAATTTTAAGCCCAAATGAAAGATTTGGTGATGTTCATTTGACCCCTTGGTCTTAAATTGTAAATTTGAAAGGTTAACTATCAAACATTTATTTTAATCACCTAAATTTTTTATTAAGTACTAAAACAAAGTTCTTGGTTCATTTTAAATGCATGAAAAATATGGTCTAAAACATGTTTTAAATAATTTGAAGTCTGTTGGTTACATGTCTACCCTTCAGGCATCGCCCCAAAAGCAAATGTGTTAGGTTATATAATATTAACACAACTATAAATAAAATCTTTATATATATATATATATATATATATAAAGATTTTATTTATATTTGTGTTAATATTATATATATATGAACACCTACAAACAACAAATTAGAAGGCTAAAAATAAAATATAACACAACACAAAATCTTGCACATAAAATATAAAAACCTATAATTAGTATTTTTAACATAACTTTTAAAATATAAATCAATTTACTACAAAAATTTTATAAGTTATAAATAGATCCAGGGTGCACATATATAAAAAATTTGAAGTCCAAATAGTCAATAAAAAAATTTATCAACTCTATTATAACCATTTTTACCAAAAAAATAAAAAACACAAAGTGACAGTCACTATAATAGCTATAACTTCTAAAATATAAATAATTTTTTTGTTAAATTTTTAGAAAATATCCATGAAATATTTATATATGTGAATAAAAAAATTTTAATAAAATTATTAATTAAATAAAAATTTATGACTTATTTATTGGACTTTTTTACTCAAAGCAAAAAACAACAAAAAAAAGAATCAAAACTATGAAACACAAAAAAGTTTATGGATTGTGCTCTTATGAAGATCATCCCACTGGGAGTGCCACTATGTGAAATAAGAGTTTGAATAAAGATAGAATGGTTAGTATCATGTTAGTGAATGAAACCAAATAAAAAATACACTAAACGAACATCTTCATGCCTAGTTACTAGGGTTAGCTTAGTAACAAAAACAAATGACAAACACAACTAAAAAGTAAGAAAAAAAAGAATTCATTCACCTTCATTAGATGCTCCAAATGCCTTTGTAGTAGTGGATTTCTTAGTTTTGTGCTCATGAAGTCCTTGGCAATGAAATCTTAGCTACCTCCATCTCTCCTTGGCACCTTTTACTTTGGCTTGGCTTGGCTTCGAATCAATTTAGCATGGTAACAATAGTTTGCATAAAGATTTTGGAATCAATATTGCATTATAACTTTGCACAAATTAAGCTTAAAAATGATGTTCATGGCCTCTATATTTATAAATTTTCAAGAATGACTAGAATCAACCATGACCATCCATCTCAAGATTGAGATGTGTGGTCATAGATTAATTGAATTATGTAATTAAAATTCATAATTATCTTCATCATGACTTTGGAAGAAGGGACATTAATGAGGCATGGGAAGTAATAAAG
Organism: Torreya grandis; assembly: GCA_037957365.1. Lineage (NCBI taxonomy): Eukaryota > Viridiplantae > Streptophyta > Pinopsida > Cupressales > Taxaceae > Torreya > Torreya grandis. The sequence continues at coordinate 94,086 of JARHVA010004005.1, forward strand.
AGGCATGGGAGACCCATAATCTTGATATTTGTGGCATTTATGGCCTAGGGATGTCTTTCCAATAAAGGGTGTCACCTAATGATGTAAATATTCAATATTCATTTCTAAAAACAAGTTTTCAACAAGTTTCCATGGAATCATTAATTAGGCCTTGATTTGGATTAATTATCTCTTAATAATGATTAAGCACTTTTTGCACAAATTACTCAAATTGATCAGATGCCTTGTTATTGGTTCAAAATTTGATTAGATTGGAATTAGAAGTCAATGTCAGATGCATTGGAACCATATTCCCATTTAGGATGTTTCCAAGACAAAATAATAAAGACACACATCTTATATGATAAATTTGATAGAAAAAATCAATCCAGAGCACCCAAGTGCAAAATTGGCATTTTGACTCGAAATAATCTGATCAAAGTTAGCTGGCCCATAAATTACATTACCCTATTTAGTGATACCCTAGCCAAAATTAGCACTTTAATATGTCAATTTCAACTCATTTAATGTGTTTTAGTGTTTTTAGGCCAAATTGTACACTTTGGTGGAAATTGGTCAAAAGCCTAGTTGGAGGTCATTGGTGGCTAGATTTAGGTGTCTACAGTATGGCCCTTATGAACCTCAAAAGTCCTCCTATCCCACATGGATCTCTAACCTTGCATCCTCTAGCCATACCATGGATCTATATGGATCATAGATGTAGCTACCCACTATATCCAAATCTAAGGTGGTCTGCATAGGCCCAAACCTATCTATGAACAATGTAGCCCATGTAGTGCCCTCCTCTAGTGTAGGGTACACATCACTAAACCATGGTGTCCTTGATCATGTCAATGAGAGCCTCTCATAATCCCAAGACATGAGTAAATTGGGTTATGTAAATATTCCTAACCCTATGCATTGGATGTGATCCAACTATTGGTATAGTCTACCCAAGATATATTATCCCCATGCATATGTATATCCTCCCTCTGCACATTGGACAACTCTTGTCTAAGATAGTGGTCATCTCCCTATATGTTGGATGATGTAGAGCCTCCTAACCATAGTGCTTGTTATCATTATCTATAGTGTTGGTACCCTAGGTGATATCTCTATGATTTATACTCCATGGCTATTCCATCATAGATGGGGTCCCACTAAGTAGAGACCAACTATGGTTGTATCCTATACATGTGGTGGCTCTATCTTTCTCCCCATCAGCTCTACCCCATAGAGCTAGTAGGCATCCTCAATTCTCAAGATGGCCTCTAGCTTAGGCCTATCTAGAACACATGTCTCTCAGGTACCCATGTGGTCACCAATTCATTCACCAAATCAATATAATAACATAATAAAGGCATGTGTACTAGTCTCCAAAGTCTTGCACTTTGTAGGTGATTATGGTCCTCCATAGGTAAAGCATCGACCTCCTTATCCAACCATGAAAGAACTCTCTTATAGTTGGTCACCTTCCATGATCTCTCTCTACTAACATCTCCCTCACATATGAAGGCTCTCTTTCCTCTGGTATTCTAACTCCTCCACATATCTGCACAAGTGAGAAACAAGCAAATGGATTAGTATACTCATTCTAAAATGAGAAAAAAAATGAGTAAAAAAGAGTTATTTTTATCTTTCTTGCTTGTTTCCCTCTCCTTTTTCCTATTTTAGCCCCTTTTGAGACCTCCCAGGCTCAGTTGGGCTCACTAAGGCTCATTTTGGGGCCTCACTGCCCCAAGTTGAGACTTTTTGGTCAAATCCATAGTTTGGCAATGGGCTAATCCATGGCCCTTATGGCTATGGGTATGGCCTAGGGCTCCCCATTTCTCCTCCTCTATGGCATAATTTGTAGTGCCATTTATCCTATATTCTTTGTCTCATAAATCTCATCATTTTGATTACCTATTTCATCTAATTCATCCATTGAGTTTTTTAAAACAAGTAAAATTCATTTGGGTCCTCCCAAACCCAAAAATGAACAAAGTTTTCAAAAAAACTGGTTAGAGGACTTACCTAGACCATCTTGTGCATCTATGGCATGCTCTCACATCCTTGTTTGCTCGATTTGGGATTGGGTGGCTCATAATCTCTCCTTTAGATCTCTCAAAGTGAAAACAAGAGTGAAAATGTCTTACTTTTTACTCATTTTTCCCTTTTTCTTGCTTTTTTTGCATCCTTTTTGTGTGCTTTCCATTTTTTGCATTTCAGACCATGCAACCTTTGTATTAGGGGTTTTAACACATTCTAAGTGCATTAGTGGCCTCCATTTTTTTATCCAAGGCTTTTTGGGCCTGCTCTAGCCCCATTTTTGTCCTTGAGAGCCCTTTTGGGTCCTTTTTAACCTCTTAGGCCCATGCCTTATCTTTTGGACACCCATGAATAAAAGTTACTTTATATACTTCTTTTAATTAGTCATTTATCTATTTTTCCACATTTGATCCATTCTAACTCCCTCTCTCTCTTTATTCATCATGGTTGTAGGTTGGGTTGTTAGCTAGTTATAGTGGTTTGAGACTTACTATAGTCTTTCCAACTAGTCTTCATCTTCTCTAAACTTCCTCCCACTTCCCTTGTTACCTCTTACTATTACCAATGTTGGTCAACCATTATGGTTATGTCTTGGTTTTATTATTTTTTTCCCTCATGCAACTCACTTATACTACCTTACTTTGAGATTATCTTTCGATAGTTACTAGTCTTATGTCCTTGACCCCCATCATGGTGCACATCTTAGTGGTGATTCACAAATTTGATGGCAATCAGGGCAAACCCAAGATTGGCAATGGTGATTTGGGTTATCAATGATCCATGGAACCATGAGTTTTTTATAGCTAGTTTATTCCTTACCATTGAGATGAATAATGCCATTGAGTATCATGTAATCATTGGCACCTAGATCGATGATCATGAGTTAATAATGTGTTATGTGTAGTTATTCTTTGACTCACTCTTAGTCATGTCTCAACTCATCATTTTTTGGGTATCCTTATCTCTAAGATACTCCCCCTCTTTGAGGTAGTGCATGATTTGCTCTCCTTCTTTGAGAAAATCTAGTTTAACTACATCCCTCATAGGGATAACACTAGGGCTAATGCCTTAGTGAATTTCATTCTAGATAGTATGATTTGATTTTATATCACTTATGTCCCTTATTTTTAGGAGTTAGGGCTAGACCTAGAGTTGGATTTTGGATTACACAACATTTAAAATCTCACCCATAGATCACATCATTCACTTCTATTAGTTTCCTTATTTGGTAAGTGTAGGTAAAGTTCTCTCTTATCTTTTAGTTCTTGCTTTCCTTGGATTTTGTGTGGCTTTTAGGTACTACACAACACTCCTTATTTATTTGAACATTGACTACTTATACCTAATGGGCATATGTAATCGTACTTCTCATGACCCTACTCCTCCCTATGATTACACATCAGCTCAAGTATAGACTACTAACCCTAATTATATTACTTGGAGACATTTACCACTTACTCAAACCTTTCTTACATCATATTATCATCCCCTACACATCCTCAATCCATCTTAGTCCTTTCTCATGCTAGACAGACTCTTTAAGGACCCCTAGGGCTTTTTTAGAGGCTTGTTGACCACCCTAGGTGGCCTTTAGGCCTAGTCCATAAATTATGGAGGAAACTCATGGCCTAGGCCACACATTTCCTTCACAAACTCCATGGCCTAGGCAAAATTATTGAAAAAATTCCCTATTTGGGCCCAAATAACTAGAAATGACTAGTTTTAGGTTGTTTGGCAGATTAGATTTGAGATATATGATTTTTCCTCATTCATTTGAGCCTCTCTCTTGATTATCACTTGCATTGTTACTCTAATCTCCCACTTTATCATCACACTCAAAGTTTGGCTACCTCCTTGAATCTCTCTTGGTTCTTTTTGGGCACAATATCTTTCATTGTGATAGGGGATGCCCTACTCTATTATAGTTATTCTTGGTGATTCACATTGATATCTATAGTGTTCTGAAAGCTTGTGGGTTGATCCTTAATCCCTCAATACTCTATTACACCTATCTCTTGTGCTCCTTGCATTGGGTCTTCCATATATTGGTAGGCTCTCCTTCACCTCTTCCACATCTGTTGGCTCTTGGTCTGGACTCAGCTTACACATAGCCTGAACCACTTTCTCTCTTGCTTCCTATCTTGGATAATCAATTGGTAGAAATTTTGCACATCTCTTTTGAGTTTGATATGATGGAACTTTGCTTTGAAAAGTGAAATGTGTGTTTATTTTCTATAGTATACATGCTAAGTTTTGTTTTGTTTTAGTGACTTAGCCTGTTTAGAGTAGTTTTGGAATAGTTTCTAAAGTTTATGCATTCATGTGTGGTTAAAATATATCTTCATTTCTTGAAATATTTTCCATTATATGTTATGCTTACATTTGAAATGTTTTCTCATTGCATAGTATGATTCTATATGCTCAAAAAAAAATATACAACCTACTTAAACACTCTCTTTCTCTTGTTAACCTAGAACATTGAATTGTTAGAAAATAGTAGTGTTAAAAGTGAAAGATAGTTCAAACTTATATTATGCATGCTCTTGATCCCTTTCTCAAAAATGTATTTTTTTATTAAAACATATTTCATTTGGCCTAAAAGTGCCTTTAATTATATGTTTACATATAATTTGTCAACTCTTTTTACTTGCCATTATTGTTTCTATAATTTATATGCAGTCAGTTGTCTAGTCTTGACTACTTACTTCACTATGGTTAGATCTGCTAGAGATACTTGTGTCCTTTATGCACATGATCATGTTATCCCTAACCTAGTTTACAAGTATATCTATAGCTTGGAATAATCTATAAAAACCAAATTTATATAATAGTTCTCATGGATCCCATATAATCCTTGAGCCTTCTAGCCTCTTAGTGGTTTATTTTAGTACCCTACGTACCCCCTACTAAACACTAGTGTTTCCATTCAAATTTTTGGAGCTACACCAGTCATGGTGACTCAGACCTCCAACACTTATATATACATATTCAATGACTTTTGATGCATGTAGATGATCATATGATATCATTAAACCATTCTCAGACATAAAGATAATATCATCAAATGGTAATATTGGTCTTGTAGACCAATCTCATAACATTACATCTCACTGTCTCATCTAAACCTAACAAGTCAAATTGTGAGAAAAATTTTCACTATAACCACTAATCTTAAAAACTTATACCAAATATGAACATGTATTACAAGCCCTAAAAAACATATCTATTCACTTGGTTTCATTCTATTTCATGATAACACATCCCTAATCATCTTCTCATTGATTTCTCATTGTTCCCACCATTAGGTTTGTTAGTGACTAGCTAACTTAAATGACCATTTTATCATACTTAAGGGATACAAATTATCCATAAACCTTAATTTAAAATAAACATGAGTCTTTAACTTCATCCTCCATCTATTTTCATACTTTGAATTGGTTAACTCTGAATACTATAACAAATCTTTGAGAAATGTGCACTTTCTTATAGGGTTTACTCACAGACCAGACAACTCGAACACACTTAGAGGTGATTGGGTGAGTTTAATACAACCTCCAATAGCTTACTTGAGCATAACAATCCATTTTATGCACTCTTGATCAACATCTTCAACAATGGGTGTTTATTAGGGTTTTAAGAGGGTTTAACCATGTTTCCATTCTTGACAATCATTCATAAATCACACCCCTTCAATCCAAAAAAAATGCCTATAATTTTGAGCTAGGACCCTTCCCCATATGCCATGAATATATTATGTTCCCATGCATAGTTTTGATGATCTAATGAACATAATAAAAATCTTCTCAGATAGTAAACCCTTCATTTTGTGCACTTGAGAGACCTCAAAACCACTTTCCATGCCTTTTATTGAAAACCATGAATTCAAAATTTGTAAAAATTCTTGAAAAAACATATCATACCAATGACAACACTCATATTTCCATACTTCCCTTGGAAATATAACTTGATACCCCATTATTCCATACTCTTTCTCTTTGATTGCTTAGACCTTGACCTACAAACCACATTAGGCCTTAAAACTGACCATGCCTCTTTTCATACACTCTCCACCACTCTCACATATTCAAGAAAAATAATACATGCTCAAACACTATCATACATACTTCATATGCCTTTAAAATAGATCATGATGCCTCATTAGGCTAGGTAGGGTCTAGGTGCAAACTTAGTTTGAAGGTCTTACCCCTATAGGCTTACCCTGAAACTCTCATGAGTGCTTTAATGCCTCATATACATTCTCAGTCAACCTCATATAACTGATCATGCTTATTTTTATTCATTTTACCAATACATCATGATCCTTCATACACAAGACTAGGCATTCTATATACATACCTTATCAAGATACTATAAGGCCCAATCACTTGACAACTTTAACAATAAGGACCTTCCATGATAACCTTCAAATCACTCATGCAATCATAAGAATATATACCAATCATATTTTACACTTTAAAAATCACTACAGTACTAATCAACATACTCTCTCATATCTACACTCATCAAACACCTCATGAAGACATTCTCAATAACCTTTAAAATCAATGAAAACATCAATACCAAACCTCAACAATAGGAAGAATTCTCTATAATCTCCCCCTTTGTCATTTATGAAAAAACATACTAAAAATTGATCATTCTTATCTCCCCATTTTTGTCTTTCTCCCCCTTTGACATAAATGATAAAGTGATGTCTGCAACTCCTTGGATCACACTTCTTGCAACCAAAATACTCAACACATAGGACTATGAGTTTATGAGACATAATACAAAAATGATCCCTTATATCCATGAATACCTTCTTGGAACAACTCACCTATTCTTATAGATAATGATCCTGATTATCTACCTCTAAGTACTTGAACTCTTCAATGATTGTCAGGGGTAGTAATTACACCCAATTTTTGTCTTAGGTGTTCAAATGTTACCTTTGTAATTAGTTTGGTCATAATATATACAATATAATCCTATGTAGAAACATATTCAAGTCTGGTACTTTGTTCACTTACCTTATCTCTTAGAAAATGATACATGATGGGAATGTGTTTAGTCCTTGAGTGCATGACTTGGTTATTTGATATGCTCATAACACTTGTATTGTCATAATAGATAGGGAGAGGACCATCATACTCTAGCTTATAATATTTTAGGGTTTATATCATCCATAATACCTAATTAAAAAAGGAAGTTGTTTCAATGTACTCAACCTCACAAGTGGATAATGCTACTTATGGTTGCTTCTTGTTTATCCATGAAACTAGGCACCCACATAAGAATAAGGATCCTCCACTAGTACTTTTTCTATCATCTAGACTTCTTACCTAGCCTACATTTATATAGGCTATCAAATTAAACTCCTTGCTCCTTAGATACCACAACCCATACTCCATAGTCCCCTTGAGATACTTGAGTATACTTTTGACTACTTGCAAATGACTTTCATTGGATCTACTTGAAACCTTCCCACAAGACCTATTTCTTGCATGATGTCAGGTCTAGAGGTAGTGGCGTCTAGAAAACTTCCAATTATTGACCTATATGACATTTTATTGACCTTTGGAGACTCATCTTCCTTGATCAACTTATATCTTGTAATCATAGGTGTACTAATTAACTTGCAATATTCCATCCTAAACTTATTCAACATCTCTCTTATGTACTTGGCTTTTGAAATGAATATACCTTTTTCATATTAATTGATTTTAAACCCAAGAAAGAATAATAGTTCTCCCAACATGGACATCTCAATCTCTTTCTTCATCATCTCTACAAGTCCTTGGTCATGTTCTCATTGTTTCCACCAAAGATGATGTCATCCACATAGGTAATTACAATCAACTGATGGTCATTTTATAAGTTTATGTATAGATTACTATCTATAACTCCTCTTTTGAATCCTTGATCCAACATATATTTGTCCAACATGGCATACTAAGATTTTGAAGCTTGATTTAGACTATAAAGAGCCTTTTTAAATCTACAAACATAGTCCTTGTCACCTGATAGTGAAAACCCCTCAAGTTTATCTATTTACACCTCCTCTTCTAAATTCCCATTTAAAAATGCATATTTAACACCCATTTGGTATACCTTGAACCCTTTCAATCCTGCATATTCTAGAAATAATATGAGGCCTCCAATCTTTCTACTAGTGCAAAGGTCTCCTCAAATTCTATCCCTTCAACTTGTGAATATACCTTGCATACCAATCTATCCTTATTCCTAGTGGATTTTCCATCTTCATTCAACTTGTTTCTAAACACCCATTTTCTCCCAATAACATTCTTGTCTTTAGGCCTAGGAGCTAGTTCCCAAGTCTCATTCTTCTCTATTTGGTCTAACTCCTCATTCATAAAACCTATCCAAAATGTGTCTTTACTTGCT